>CAUYRT010040749.1:0-17321 GCA_963574885.1 Lepilemur ruficaudatus | reverse complement strand
CATGTACTCACCAGCAAATTGGTATTAACTGATCAACACCTAAGTGGACATATAGAAATAACATTTATTGGGCGTTGGGCAGACGGGAGGGGGGAGGAGGGAATATACACATACATAATGAGTGCAATGCGCACCATGTGGGGGATGGACACGCTTGAAGCTCTGACTCCAGGGGCGTAGCGGGGAAAGGCAACGCACGTAACCTAAACATTTGTACCCCCATAATATGCTGAAATTAAAAAAAAAAAAGAATTGAGGCTTTTAAAAGAAAACAAGTTATGTATTCTAGAGAGGAACAGAAATCAAGCATTCTCCCCAAAGCCAAATGCCAAGCAGTCGATGTTTACGGAGTTTTGAGCATGGATCCAAATTAAGAACTCATGAATAGTGAAGACATAGTTTAAAGGTATTCAAAGTGAGCAATAAAATGCTTTAAAAACATTTTACAATTGTAAAAATAATTCTTTAAAGAGAAGATCCATTTTTCAAAACATAATAATGATGATGATAATTCAGAGTTTGAGTCCAAAATCCAGGAGATGGTGAGAGGAAGTATAAACCCACTGCATTTTTTTTTAACACAGGGAAAGTCAACAATAATGTTTTTTCTTGATTCTAATACACATGATACATGTATTCCAAAACCTAAAGGTAGCCATTAATAAGATTTTCTCTTCTTTTACAATTTCTTTTCTTCACTCATACTTTTCTTTATTTTGAAGGACAGACATATAGGATGTATATTTTCTGTTTTACTTATCTATTGCTGTGTAATAAACCACCCCAAATCTTAGTGGCTTGAAAGAGCAATAGTTATTTATTTTGCGTGTGAATCTGTAACTTAGCCTGGGCTCAGTAGGGACGGCTCATCTCTGCTCCAGGCAGTGTCAGCTGGAGCAGCTCAGCAGGGTTTGGAGAGGGTGGGCTGGAGGATGCACTTTCAAAATGGCTCCCTTCTATGGCTGGCCAGTTGATGCTAACTGCTGGTGGGGAGCTCAGCAGGGCAGTGGAACAAAGGAACAAAGACCTTTATAAATATAATCGGTTAGAAGCTATGTTCACTGCTTCGTGTCTGTAGTTCCTACATCCATAATAGGAGACCTAAACATGAGAAAGTGGTCTAGGAGTTTCCAGAACTGACTCCATACTCTAACTGTGCCTTTGACCTACTTATGAGAGTTTGGACAAGTTACTTCACTTCTCTAAAGCTCAGTTTCTTTTGTTAAATCTGGAGATTATAATAGAACTGATTTCACAGAGGCATTGCAGAAATTAAGTGAAAAAACTTAGCACAGTTTCTGGTTCATAATGAGTACTCAACAATCTTAAACTATTATTAGCTGACTGTTGCAAGTTATTTTATAAGCTTTGGAGGTCAGCAACAGCGTCCTCACCCTCTTTTCTTTATTGATGTAGAAATATGCATTTTACATTCAAGGGTACAAATTTTTATACCTAAAACATTAACAATAATTCTATAATATTACCTGAAGACAGTGTGTATAAAAATATCCCCAATTATCCCAGAAATGCCTTTTAATGGGTTTTTCCTAATCCATGATTCAATTAATATTTATGCACCACATGTGTGTGTTATTTCTCTTGAATCAGAACAGTTTCTTTCATATTGACCTTTTAAAACTTTCAGGCTAGTTATTTTGAGCAATTTTCCACCTTCTGAATTTGTCTGATTGATGTCTGATGATTAATTACAGGTTAAACATTTTGGCAAAAATGTTTGCATGATATTGTAAACTTCTCAATGTGTCACTTCAGGAAGGCTGTAATGTCAGTTGTCCCTCTGTAATACTGTTGATCTCTTGGTTAAGGTGGCAACCACCAGATCTTTCCATTGTAAAGTTACGACTTCCTGTCTGTAGATAGGTAAGTAATCTATGGGTGACACTTTGAGATCAGGTGAATAGAATCTTTATAATGGATTCTTTGAAGATATTTGAAAATACTTCATAGCACCAATGGTTTGTTATGAAGTTGATTTTTCAAGGAATGAGTGTTGGTTTCAATAAATGTAGTTTCTACAATAAGAGACAACTTATAAGGCATTATAAAAGCAATGGGAAACTATATCTCTAATCTTTTGTGCATTTAATCTAGGAAAATTTCAGATCCCTCCTTTCACTGCTATAAAACAAAACAGAACGAGCAATAAATTGAAGAAAGCAATAACTTATCTTTGCTCTGTTTAAGCAACCTGCCAAATGTGATTGTTTCCCTTCTTGCAAATTGGCATAAATGTGGCATTTGCTATCAGCTTTCTTTCAAGTACAGAAAGAAAAACATTTCAACATAGTAATGCAAAACAAGCAGATATTTTTATTGAACATTTACTTTGATAGACACTGTGAAAATTATTCTATGTCCAATCACCTTTGTCAACTCTAACTGGTAGCACTATTCCTGACTCATTTCACAGATTAGGAAACAGAGGTTTCCAGAGTTTATTGGCAACCATGTGGCTGTTAACATCTTTTTTTATATTTAAATAACCTCCTTTATTCAAAGCCAGGTACAGTCTGATGGTGGGAAATACAATAATACCCAAGGGACTTCAAAGGAATAAAAAGATCTTTGAGTTGTGCAAAGATCTAAATTATGGAAGCCGCAAAAATCCTAGGTGGATATTACGATACCTTTCAGATCATTTTCTACCCAAAAGGGTGGTAAACAACCTTGTAGATCCACATGGATTAGGTTTCTTAACCGTTTTGTTGTCATGGACTCATTTGTCCTTCTGATGAGTCCAGTGACTCTCTTCTCAGAATAATGTTTTAAAATGCATAATGGAAAGAAGAGAAATTATACTGAAATACAGTTCTAGCATCTGAACCTAGGATTTTCAAGCATTTCTGCTCTGCCCTCCACTCCTCCCCAAGTCTACCAGAGAGATGTTCTCTACCTTCTTCCAAAAGGTAAGGAAGAGACATCCAAGCAGGTTTACAGGTTATGTGGGTGGGGAGGAGTATGGGATGGGCTGCTGAGGAGGTGCTTCTGAGGTGACATCAGTGTCTTCCTTCTTATTCCTTTCCCCTTCCCTCTAGAATCTCCTCATTCCTCTAGCTTCTCCTTCCTTCTCCAGATCAAGTCCAATTTTTCTCCTTTTACCTCCTTTTCATTCTCGGCCCCGCCCACTCATCTAGGCCCGCCCCCTCCAGGACCACGCCTCCCTATAGGCCCCGCCTCCCGCCAAAAGTCCCGCCTTCTCCTCAGTTTCCTGCCAATCACGCTGTGGCCGCCCTGTCGCCCCGCCCCGGAGCGCACAGCTAGCGGGCCCGCGGCCTGCGCTCCAGGCGGAGGATCCCGGGCTGCGGAGGTATGGAGCCGGCAGCGGGCGGCTTCTCGGAGGAGCAGTTCCGGGAGGCCTGTGCAGAGCTCCAGCAGCCCGCGCTGGCCGGGGCCGACTGGCAGCTGCTGGTGGAGACCCTGGGCATCAGCATCTACCGGCTGCTGGACCAGGTAGCGGCCGGCGCGCTGGAGGACCGCGGGGGCAGGAGCGCGCCCGGGCCACCTTCCCGCGGGGAGTGCGGGGCTGTCGCGGCGGAAGGGACTAGGGCGGGTCTTCTCGAGTGCGGGGAGGAGCTCCGCCCGGCCCCGGCGCCGGCTCAGGAGCAAGCGCGGGGGCGGTGCCTCCGAGTGACTTTGCCTCTGTGTAGATCCAGGGGAGTTAGAAGGTCATCGGAGTTCAGCCTCAGGTCAGTCACGACTGGGGAAGTCGTTTCTTAGAAGTTAATGACAGAGTTAAAACGTGAGTCAGCTGATTCCTAGGCCCATGCAAGGGACAAGGATCCCCTCTCTCTAATGGGCGCCAGTGGTGTATGGGGCTGGGGGAGGGGCGGTGTCCTAAGGCTTGGATATAGTGGGAAAGAAACAGGACTTTTAAGGGACTGGAGATGCAGGGTAGAGAGTGTGAGGGATGCCGAGAAGAGACCTATTATTTTAGTGACTTGCTTCTTTTAGTGGCTGCCTCTTTCTTGTAAGTTGCACTTGACAGCTTGAGTCTGAAGCTTCAGGCAAAAAGATCAAAGATGTAGGAGGAATAGAGTTGGTTATTAAGCAATTCCTGGGACCTTACTGGAGGCGTTTGGAACAGGTAGCCATCCAGGAGAAAGGCATTGCCCCTGAGACCTGTCATACAAAGCTCATAGTCATTTGCATTGTGTAATAGTGGCAGCCTGGCAAGTAGGTTAAAAGTCACTCACAAGTAGTGTAGGTGAAATCGAAGTTTCTTGGCACTGGACCAGAGTATTATAATGTTAGAGCTGGGAGGAGCCCTGATGTTCACCCCCAGGTTTCATAGATGGAAGAAACAGGTTTGGAGGGGTGAAACCACTCTCCAAACAGGCCCAGCTAAGTTAAGGGCAGTGGTGGGGTTGCAGGGTCACGATCTTGTGAAGGTTAAGCGTGCGGTTGCTTTTTGAAGCAACTGCATTTTAGTTTATATCAAATATAGTATCTCTGTGTTTTAAAACAGAAAAGAAACATTCACTATATTTAGAATTTGCTCGTCTGTAAAACAGGAATGAAAACTCTGTCCTGCCTCCTCAGAGGATTATTAGGAGGTTCAAATCAAATTTTTCAGATGTGTGTGAAAATCTGAGAAAGCTGTATATAATTCTACAATGCACAGGACAGGCCCCTTGCTAGGAAAAATTATCTCGTCCCAAATTACAATATTGCCAAGGTTGAGAGACTCTGCCCTAAATAAATTGGTATTATGAAGCAATTTCCTCTCTAAATCTATACATATTTGCTTTGGAGTGGACTGTTGTCCACCCCTCTCCCAGTTACGGGGACTGTGGAATATGCTACTTTGAATATTTACAAATTAGTAGGGCAGGCCCTTTTATTATAATCCAGAACAGAGCAGATGCTGGAACTGCCATATTTACTTTTTTCTCATCAAGCTGTTATATTTTGGTGGCAATTACTCACTCAACAAACTCTGAATGCCTGCTATGTACCAGGACCACTGGTGACCAAGATGACCAAGAAGCTCATAGTCTAGACCTGGTGCCTGTAACTTTAACAGGTACCTTGGTTTGGCAATGGATATATTTTCAGGCAAAATCCTTTTATCTTCTCTCTGACTATCCCATTTTCCTTACCAGCCACATCAAGGCATTGGCCAAGCTTTACTGATTCTACTACTCAGACATATCTGGCCTCTAGCCCATTTCCTTCCTTATCCTTCCTTGGCCATGTTGGATGCCCAGCACCTCTCACCTAGAATTTCAGAGCCTTCTTGACAGTTTCTTGACGGTCTTATACCTGTTTGCTTCCCTCTGTCCTACATATCACAGCCCAATCAAGTATCTGAAAGAGAGGCTGTGATCTTATCACTACCCTTTCAGTGGCACTATTGATTGCAAAATTAGTAATACTAATCATTGTAATAGCTAATACTTATTACATGCTTTGTTATAATCCAGGCACTAAGTGCTTTGCAGGAATTGATTTATTCAATCCTTGCATCAACCCTATGATAAGGTACTATGATTATCACCTTTTTACCTATATGGAAATGGATGCAGGCAAAGGTTGAGTTGGTTGCTTAAGATTTGAAGTAGGATCAGAGCCCAGCTGTCTGGCTCCAGACATGTTCCTTAAACATGCTGTTGCATTGCCTCTCTGAACAGAAGGCAAATGCTACGTGGTGGGTACACTGAACGAATTTGGTCTCAGCTCACAATTCTATCCTCGTCTCCCATGACTTGTCCGTACACCTCACGTCTTCTCCAGCCAACCCAGACTGCTATTCCTCCTTTATAGACCCGTGCCATCGTCCCTTTATACAGACAAGGAATTCGAGGTCCAGGGAAGGCAAATTGCACATCGAAGACACGTGGCTAAGAAGCAGTGAAACAGGGATTTAGACTGAAGTTGATCTACAAAGCCCCCAACTCTTTCCCCTATGCCACACACACTGTTTTTCTGTAAAGCTTCCCAAATGTGAGATGTCCCATCACGTTTCAACATGGCTGCCATGCTTCCATCATGCTGCTATTACATCTTAGGAGGGATAAGTTCCTCGTGCTGTGTTGGAGAAAAAACTCAAACTGTGTTTTTTTTGTTGTTGTTGTTGTTTTAATTCTCTCACTGTCACCAACAACAATCAACACAGAAGACTTCTGTAACCAAATGTGTGGTGGTTTCTCCTCATATACCAAGCAAGCAATCAGTTCTGCAGCACACAGCTGCTGGATGTCCTCCAATTCAGTTTTGACCGTACCTGCTTAGAGATAGTGTCAGAGACCCCAGGTTGAGGGATTGAGCCCAGAAGATTGCCCCCACCCCCACTTCCAGTGCCAGTTGAAAGCCCCAGGTTGTTTTGCCTGTGCTTCTGACTCGCTATAAATCAGGAATCTCAAGATGAACCACCTCCGTGGGTTTGATTCATTTGCTAGAGCAGCTCCCAGAACTCACAGAAACTCTTGCTTACATTTACTGGTTTATTGTAAAGGGTAAACAAAAAGTAAACAAAGGATACAGTTGAAGAGGTGCCTGTGGTGAGTCATGGGGGAAGGGACTCGGGGCTTTCATGCCCTCCCCGGGCATGGCCCCCTCCCGGAACCTCCACATGTTCAGCTATCCGGAAGCTCTCTGAACCCTGTCCTCTTGGGCCTTTTGTGGAGACTTCATTGGATAGGCAGGATTGAAGCATGGCAACCATGTTGAAATGTGATGGGAAAAAAAGGATATGCTCTCATACTAATAGACTGACAGGGGAGACCCAGCAAGGCCTGTCTGTTCAGATTCTTCTGGGCTCTCTGTGCAGCATTCCTTCGTCTAGGGGAGAGGGCAGGGCCCTCAGGATCTGTGCAGAGACAGAGGACCATGTGTTTCTGTAATTCATTCAACCCTTATGGAGGGCCTGCAATGAGTCAGATGCAATGCTATGCATTTAATGTAGAGTTACTCCCCTGAAGATTCTAGTGGCTTCATTATGAAGAAGTTACAAGCGTTGGTTGGACTGATGGGCCTTTAAGGATCTGATCGTGCACAGCATGCTTGCCACTGTGTGTACAGAGATGGGTGTTGATGAAACCCTCGCTTTGCCTCCTACACTCCTAGTGTCAGAGGTGGCTAAACTGAGGCCAAAGCCATGCAGCTTGTTGGGGCTCCTTATTTAACAGGTTTGGAAACAAAGATGGAGAAAAACAAAATTGTGATCATGATCTAAGTGATGCCGTAACAAAGTCACTGTGATGTGCTTTGAAAAAACAAGCCCAGAGGCACTTGAAAGAGTTTTCAATGTAACAAATAAATTATACATTAAAATAAAAAATTAAATTGTGGCCTTCTTTCAGTAGACACAAATGATTCTGAATCCTGTTCTTGGACACATGGGCACTTTTGATGTACAACATTTTGATCTATACATTTTTTTTCTATTAAATCACAAAATTTTGGACTTAGAAAGTTCTTCTAAACTGTTTTGTCCGACACCATCATCTTTTCGTTTCCCTCCTTTTTTCTTCTTTCTTTGCCTACTCTGTTTCCTTCCTCTTGTCTTCTCCTTTTCCTCCTCATGTTGTAACTTCTCATGATGCTGCAAATTACAAAATGCCGTCCCATGTACGTTTCCATTTATCTCTCTAAACAAATCTGGAAGATAGGCAGAGATGGGCTTATTTTCTTACTTTACAGACAGAAATAAGACCCAGAGTTGTTAAGTGAGCCACATAAGACATTACAACCAGTGACTAGCACAGACAGCCTACTTTGATAAACTCAGTGCCAAATATACAGTTTGACAGTATACAGTTCATAGCAGGAACTATATTCTCTTGCTGGAGGCTAAGAAAACCTAGTCAAGGGCTGCCGTGCGGTATCATGGGAAGAACGTGGATGTTGGGGTTAGGTAGGCCTGGGTTAAAATCTCAGCTCTACTGGCATTCATCTATTCATTTCCACCGGCTTCTGCCTTCACAGATCCTGGGGATAAGAGGTGACCAAGGACGAGGGAGCTGCTGCTTCAGTGAATGAGCTTTTGAACAGGAGTCATATTCACTGATGAGGATAAGCGCATATTACATAATGAAGTGTCGGGGGAAGAATGCTACGGAGAAGATAAAGTGGGAAGACAAGGGATAAAGAAATGGCAAGGCAAGGGTAGCTGGGGTGATGTGGTTTTAGATAAGGGAGTCTGGAAAGCCCCTCCATGGGGCTAACATTTGGGTGGAGATACAAGTGAAGTGAGAGACTGAATCATGCAAATGTCTGGAGGAGAAATGTACCAGTGAGTGTGTCTCAAAGCTCAAGCCCGTGACAATTACATGGGAGCTTTAAAAGCAACATGAAGCTCTACAGATTCAGATTTAATTGGTCTGGGGTAGGGCTTGGGTGGTCCTATGGAAAATTTCCCCCTTCACATTGGGGTGGATTATTCTATTCTCTCTACTTTTGTGTATGTTTGAAATTCTTCATAATAAAATGCCTTTTTTATTTTTTATTTTTTTTAAGTTAAAGCTCCGCAGGAGATTCTTAGGAGCATGCTGGCTTTTAAGTCACTGAAGTAAAGAAACTGAGCACTAGTCCCCGAGCCAGGCTGAGCTTGCCTTGTTTTCTGGGCAGAGCCTGAAGGTGGACAGGCTTGATTGGGGCTGAGGTGAGATCCTGGCTGAGGCCAGGCCCACTTAGAAGCCCGGTGATGTCGGTCAGGTACCTTCTCATTTTGAGATCTCAGCTTCCTTATTTGCAAAACAAGGATGATACTTACCTTTCAGGGTTATTGAGAGAATTGAAAGAAATGATACCTTCCAGAATGATTCTCAAACTTGAGTGTACATTGAGTGTGCATTAGAATATATACATATATTTTTCCTTTTCCTTTTCTCTTTTTTTGCATTCTATTTCTAACCAGTTGCTGAGTGATGCCAAAGCTATTGATCCAGGGACCTTACTTTGAGAACCACTGGTGCAAGGGGAGTGTGTAGCATGGTGCGCAGGGGGGCCTGACATTGACAGCTAAAGCCAGAGGCAGGAGAGTCCCCTAGAGATGACACAGTGGAAACTGAAAGGTGAGGGTGAGACAAAAGACTATCCTAAGACAAAAGCAACGTCCATGTGAAGACTCACTCTCCCTGATTTTTAAATTAGTGGCCCCTTGGGAGTAAATGTATCCTTGAGCAATGCTGAGAAGTTCCTGTAGGGTCACTTAGAAAAGCTTTTCCATTGGATAGGCCTGGTCTGAAAAAAACAAAAAAGAGCAATAGAAAAGCTTTTCCAGTGATCTGCAGTCAGGCCTTGCAGGAGCTTTGGGCTGCCTTATCATGCCAGGCCACCGCGACATGCCCCTAGACAGTGTGAAACCGCACACAGAACTTCACAGCTTCTATTTAAACAAAATAAATGTTCAACTGAAAAGCTCTGGCTGATGGCTTGACTTACTAAGTTTTTATATCTAAATGCCTCGCACCTTAAGAAGGGACTGCCTAAATAGTGTTTTTGTCCTTGAATAGGTTTTCTAATCAGAGAGTTTGGAGAGGAGCAGACAGTACTTTCCCAGGGACTGTTCTTCCTGTGCTGTTGACGTACTAAAATTCCCAAAGCCTGGCATCGCTGAGAAAACTCTGCATTTGGTCAGGCTGGGCTGAGAGAAGTCTGGCTGTTAGAGAGAAGCACAGATTCAACTTACAGAACAGAGTTCCCTCTAAAGATGAGAAGATGCCGCTAGTGTTTCCCCCGGGTGGGATCATAATCCAGTTTGCATCATGAGCTTCTCTCACTTCGTGGTTATAGAACTCTTCTGCCCCTTTCTCCCACCCTTCTGGTTACCAGCGTGATTGATAGGACAATTATTGAATCGGGTCACACACTGAGCTGTGTCTTCCTAGTGGGCAGGGCCACCGTATCTCAAGCTGGAGGGCACCCACGTGTGGCATTTCCTACTTCCCGCTGTGGCCTGAGGTCAGCACCCTCTTCTTTTCCATCTCCCCTGAGCATGCAGCTGGAGGTATGTATGTGTGCATGTATCTGTGCTAGAGCTATGTATGTATCTATGCTAGAGCCTCAGTTCCGCCTTTCCTCACTTCTCTCTCAGGACGAGCCCGTGGATGGGAAGCGGTAGAACGCTGCTCCAAGGTTTAGATTTGGAGGAGGAGGGGAGAGGGGAGAACAAGGTGCCCCTTCTGTCTCCAGGCATAAGCCACGCTTCTTGCTCTCATCTTGTCTGTCACCAGGTCCCTACATGGGGATTACAGGAGGTGGCTATCAATAAAGTAAAACTCTGATTTTTTTCATTCAGCCTTGGGAACCCCTTTGAGATGAGAAGGGGTGACTTGCAGGGAAGGGTTTAGACATTCTGGATCCTTGAACATAATACCATACTAACAGCTGGGGTCAACCAGGAGCAATGCCGAATGGAGGTCCTGGTCTCTTTAAATTTGCCTTTTCTGGATATTTCTCAGAACACCTTTAAGCCTCAGTTTCCTTGCCTGAAAAATGGGTTTACTGATGGCCCAAACCTCGTATTATCCTTTTGTGGATTAAGTGAAATAATCCGTGTAAAGCACTCAGTTCAGTGCCAGGTATTCAGTAAATAGTAAGTGTTAGCTATCATTATTTTACCTAGCTATCTGCAGTCCTTAGGGATTAAACCCATCCAATTTTCTTAGAGACATCTCAAATATTAAATCGGATTTAGTCAATTGTCTTTCTTCGTACAGTCTTGATACATCCTTCCCAGTTGCAGCTGCAACTTTGACTTCTGCCATTAGAATTGTTTTACAATGGTGAAAAATGCTCACTTTTCATAACATCTGAATCTGTTACTTGCCCCAAAGTGGCTGGAGTTGGCAGACGTACTGGGGAGGCTTCCTGTCCCAAGGACAAGTAGAAATGAGCTCTTCCATGAGAGGCAAAGAAAATGCGGCGCACACTCAAGGGTGCATTCCCACGATGTGAGACTTGTGATTCAGCAAGCCTGCCTTGTAGTTAGGGATGCAAATATAGATAAACACCATAAATCAAAGGGAATGAGGTCTGGTTGAGGGGTGGAGGTGGCAACTACAGGAGATCACTCTTATGTAGGGATTGCAAATGTCAATTGCAAACATGATGACATTTCTCATGTGTAAATGCACATCAGCTCTTTGAGAATTTGTTCTGCTTTGGACAAAGAGGTGTACTGTCGATGATAATATTTCTCAAAGTACTTTAACCCTGTGAATGCAATTGAAAATAAATTGCACAGCTTTTGTGTGTGTGTGTGTTTGAATCACCATGCTAAGAAATACAACAGCTTGACATTTAGACAAGTTAGCCAGAATAACAACATCTAAAAAATTAGTGAAGTCAGGAGCAAATTTCCTACTCATTTGTCTACCTCTCCCTTTTCCCCCAGCCTCTAGCTCTCCATTTATAATGTGGAACTAATGATGCTTCCTTCACAGGATTGTAGCAAGTATTCATCATAAGCACAGTGCCTGGTTTAGAGCAAGTACTTCATAGGTGCCGGTTTTCCTAAAAACACACATTATTTATAATTCTGAATCCTCAGTTCTTTAATCTGGAAAAGGGAGATCATCATATCTACCTTATTAATGAAAACGATAACTAATATTTACTGAGTACTTATTATGTGCACCACATAATATAACTGTAAATGGGTTATCTAATTTCATCCCCATAATCGTTCCATGAAGGAGAAACTCTTATTAGACCCCATTTGCAGGTTAGCAAGTGGAAGAGCTTAACCCCTCCCGGACTGTGACTATAAGTCTGTACTGTAACCACCATGCTGTCTTTTCCGGCTACCTTTTCTGGTTTATGAGACAGCTCTTTGGAATCATATCTGGGAAAACTCAGCACAGTGCCTAGTCTGTTGGAAGTGACGATAGTCGTCTTTCCTCCATCCCTCCCTTTCCCCTGATTTTTGTCTGAACCCTTTAGAAGCAGCATCTGAAAAATACTTTGGAGGCCTTGTGGGCAAACACACCAGGCTTAGGGATGAAGGGGAGCATCTCCGTGGGAGGTCCATCCTGGGTGGTCTGGAGCATGGAGCACGGGGCTGAGAGAAGGAGCTGGTTCCCATCCAGGCTTTTCCACCGACAGCGTCATGTGCTGACTCTCCGCAAATCACTGATGTCTTTTGCACAAGTGAGCTAAGGCCCCTTGCTGCTCTCAGATCCTGTGTGATGGGTCTTTACTCTGACCAATAGCTTGTGGTTCGGAACCATGGTTCGGAAAAACCATGCAGAGAAGTGGAGCTAAATTAGGAGACGCTGTGGGGAATCTCTTTCTGTCTGTCCCTTTACTGGCTGTTAGACTCTGGTGAGTAAGTTAGCTTCTCTGGGCTTCATTTTCTCATATAAAGATGGAGATAACATCAACTCCCTATGTACATCTCAGGGCTATGTTAACTATTCCACGAGATAATGAATGTAAAACTGTTTGGAAATCGGACTGTGCTTAGAAAGACAATTCCTAGTGTCTCTGAAAGAATTTATAGCAGGTCAGAGTGATTGGAAATCTGCTTCAGATACAAATACATCGCTGTGGCAGTAATTGCTAACAAACCACCAAGGGAAACATATTCCAAGCTGCAAGACCAAGTAGAAGCCTGTGCCTGATTTCTTCTCAGGGTCAAGGATCCTAGCGAGTTTATATCTATTTTTTTTTTCAGAGTTATTTAGTAGAAGGAGGCAGTACTTTTTATAACATGGCACGTGCAATTTTATATGTCTCTGTGCAAAATCAAGTGTTATACCCCAATTTAATATCCATTAAAGTGTCCATTATCTCTTACTTCTTGGCAATGCATTTTAGTAACATGTATGTACTTCTGTACTGTTTCAATGAATTTATACATAATTATATTTCTTATATTCATAAGTCTTACCAGCACTATTCTGTCACTCTACTTTTTTACTTTAGGGTAATGTCAAATAATGAAAAGAACAAATCTGGACTTAGTTATGAAGAGCCTTTTATTCAAAAGAATTATTTCAAGGAGTGGGGGAAGGAAATATTGCAATAGGACAAGTCTTTGCCCATGAGATCTGCAAGCATCTTGAGAGTTAGGCAAAAGAGTTTTTCTTTATAAAGAAAATTAGAAAGAACCGTATGTAGGGAAGTGGGATGGAAAGGTGGGATGATTGGAGAGTAGATCAGAGAATATTTTACCCTGAGGCCAGTCTGTTTCCAGGAGGGGCTGTCTGCTGGCTCAGTCTTAGTGTGGGCCAGAGTTCAGGGGCCTGGAGGAAGGAGAAAAGTTCAACCATTTCAGTTAACAAGCACTTTGTTCCCATTGATCAGTGGGGACAGGCAGCTCAGCTAATCATTTGAGGCAAAGAAAGGGAATTTGGAGAGTCTGTGTCTGGCCTTGTCATAGGTAAATGAGGGGGGCATCTGTGAGTCGTATCTGAATCATATGGGAAGGCTGGTGGATCTTTGCAATAACCTGCACAAAGATTTTTTAACCTTTACCATTTTCCAGGATTACAGGGTTCAAGTAAAATTCAACATTGTTTGTGAGGGAGGATACTTGTGTCAATTAGGATTGCTTTTAGCAGCAAGGAATAGAAAACTAGAAAATCAATAACTTAAAAAAAGAGAAGCATATCTTTCTCACCTAACAAATAGTTCAGAGGTCTATAGTTGCTGTCATTGGTGTAGCTGATTAATGATGCCAGGAATTCTTTGAGTCTTTCTACTCTGCCTTCTCATGTTTCCTGCCTCTTGGTCACAGAATAGTTGCTGTATCTCCAAACATCATGTCCACATTCAAGACAGGGAGAAGTCACATGGCTACCTCTACCTGCATAGGAGACCAGGAAAGTTATTAGCTGTGTACATGGCCACCAGGATTTTCTTAGTAAGAAAGTAAGGGGGTGTATAACCACACCAAATCTTATGTTTTTTCTGGTAATTATACTCTATACATGATATTGACTAATTCTCTGTCACCAACATAAACATTTTACTATTTGAATTGTAGGAAACTAAATGTCTTATAAATGGAGCATTAGAAAATATCCAGTATATTTTAGTCTAGATGAGGAAATTGAACCACTGTCAGAGGTGGTTTTCTGGAGGAACTTCAAGAAAAGCCAACAATCTTTTGAGTAAACTTATTTGGAGTCATTTATTCAAATGTTAGTAAGCTTGGAAAATAAAAGAAATATTGCAAGAGATTTATATCGCTAATTTTAAAAAGCTCTTACACATCAGTAACACAAACTTTGCCCAAATAAAGCAAACAATTACGCTTTTTCGTATCAAAGTTTTATATAAACAATGGTACCCAATCCTGGTGTGATGCTCCTTTACTACTGGTGGGAGTACACACTTGTTATACATTTTCAGAAAGGTTTTTAAAAAATATAAAGAGCTTTAAAATGTTAATGCACTTACCCTAAAATTGATCTCTAATGAAAGTTTCCTAATGAAAAAAAAATTAGAATTATGGACCAAGTATTCTACACAAGCATGATTACCCTGGAAATATTTATTTTCGTAAACATACTTGGAAACAAATGTCTTAGGAGAATGGCTAAGGTGTGAATTCTCCATAGCCTCAACATAATCAATATTAAGTTAAAAATAAGAATATAAACTGTTTATACTATATTATTCTCATTTTGTAACATATAGAAGTATTTATTATGTTTACTTAAAAGAAGTAGGTCAAACATTATCAGTAGGTATTTGCGAATTACGGGGTTACATAAATAAAGAATATTTCTTTATTCTTTTTAGCATTTTCAAATTTTCTTATAATGAATATGAATTATTTTTATAATTATAAAACATTCACTTTATTTTTTAAAAGCCAAAATAAAAATGAGTGTGTTTGCTGAGATCCTTTTAAAAAAGAAGTAATGAGTGAGAAAATGCTCTGATGCAGAAATTTGGGCCTAGCTGTTCAGCACTCGAAAAGAACATTTTATTGGGAGGTGAGGTGTTACTGAGCATTTTGTTCCTCTGGAGTTCTGGCGTTTCTCGGTCCTGCCACGAAAGGAGCGTTTAAAGGAAGTTGCCACAATAGTTCATTCTCCCGTATTCACACAAGTCATGGTCATTCTATTTTTCTCTTCCCAGAGAACTTTCTGTTCTTTTCTTTCTGTGATATATAAGAGGACAGAAGTCACTAAGGGTTGTAACTCTGTTCAGGAGAGGAAGGGAATCAGTTTAAGGAAACAGTGTCTTAACTTATGCAGATATTCAAAGCTAAATCATGTAAGGTTGGGGAGGTTGTTATCTTAACACATAAATATCCGTTTTGCTCGATATGTATGTAAAATGGGGCCTCATTATTCTGGAAGGAGTTGCCAGTTGTCTCTCTTCCAAAGCTTGTTGATGAAAATGTTGATGAAAATGTGTGGCAGGGGCTGAGAGAAGGAGCTAGTTCCCATCCAGGCTTTTCCACCTACAGGATCATGTGCTGACTCTCGGCAAGTCACTGATGTCTTTCGCACAAGTGAGCTAAGGCCCCTTGCTGCTCTCAGATGAAAATGAGAGCTTGTTGATGAAAATGTGTGGCAGGGGCTGTAAATGAGTGGGCGTGTATACACCCTGGCTGCGTTCTTTTAAGCGTGTGTGAGGTCAGGGGCAAGAGAGATGGGAGATGTTTCTCCTGATGTCTCTCATCAGACCCTGAGGTCTGCCCCTCTGCTGGGGCATCCATGGCACGGCACAGGAGGGGTTCAGATATGCCAGCTTGTCATTTGCTGGTTGGAAATTCTTGGTATGAAGCCACATGCTTTTAGAGCTGGAAGAGGCTTATGGATTCAGTTTCAATTTTGCCATCCATTTCTTTGCCAGGTACTTTCACGTACATCTGAGATTCCTAAACTGGGATGTGTTCATCCCTGGGTTATGCCACTTGAGCCAGGAGGCCCTGAAAGTTTCAGGATCTCTAGAAAGATTCACCATGTTTATTTCTTGACTTCACATAAGTCCCTGGCAGAGTGTTTAAGGAGATGGCTTCACTGATGAATGATGAGCCAATAATATGGCCATAGCACATGGAAGCAAGATTTCATCTAAAAGCTTCGTTTTTGTTCATTTGTTTGTTTACTTTCATATTGAAATTAATCTACAAACCATTGCTTTGATCTTTTTGTTTGTTTGTTTGTTTGTTTTTGAGACAGAATCTCACTCTGTCACCCAGGCTAGAGTGCTGTGGTGTCAGCCTAGCTCACAGCAACCTCTAACTCCTGGGCTCAGGCGATCCTCCTGCCTCAGCCTCCCGAGTAGCTGGGACTACAGGCATGTGCCACCATGGCTGGCTAAAGTTTTTTTCTATATATTTTTAGTTGGCCAATTAATTTATTTCTATTTTTAGTAGAGACAGGGGGTCTCTCTGTTGCTCAAGCTGGTCTTGAACTCCTGACCTTGAGCGATCCTCCTGCCTCAGCCTCCCAGAGTGCTAGGATTACAGGCGTGAGCCACCGCGCCTGACCTGCTTTGATCTTAACAATAGAGCAGCCTTTTGGCAAGATGAGGGGCAGGAATTGTAAGTTGCCTTGGTGCAGTGAGTGAAATGTGTCGTGGGCCCCACTCTAGCCCAGAACCCCCATAGACAAGGATGTGGCTTACCATGAAAACAAGGAAACTCTTCCTGTACTTTGGAATCTAGAAAGGTCTTTTTCTGAACAAAAAGAACTAATGTGATTTGAAGCAGATGTTTCTTCCCCTTTTCTGTCCTTTATACACAATCAAAAAGAAGCTATTGTTGAAAAACTTTCTGCGATATACAATAGGATGGAAGTCACTAAGGGGTGTAACTACATTAAGGAGAAGAAGGGAACCAGTTTAAGGAAACGATGTCTTGGAATTGATAAAAAATAATGAATTGAGTTTCATTGTGACACATGGATGCTTAAAATATAACCTCTCCCCAGAATTCTAGCTGCCTACATGACATCCTTACTTGGATGTCTAATTTATATCTCAAACTCAGCTTACCCAAAATGATGACCCCATAGCCCACAAATCACTTCTCTGAGTTTTGTCTATCATAGCAAATGGAGCCCCATCTACCTGGTTGTTCCAGCAAAGGTTCTAAGAGTTATCGTTGATTTGTTGCTTTCCCTTCCCCCACAGTCAATATGTCATCACTTCCTGTTGACTTTACCTCCAATATATATGCCCCGATCACCGACTTCTCCCCATCACTGTTGTTACCTCCCTGTTCAAATCACCATTGTCTCTGACCTGGACTGTTGCACTGGTCTTCTAACCTGTCCCCTTGTTTGTTTATGATCTATTTTCTACCAAGCAGCAAGAATCATCTTTTAAAAAAGTGAATCAGATGTGGTCATTCCTAAACTGAATTCCTAATCAGATCTGGTCATTCC
>CAUYRT010040745.1:0-14413 GCA_963574885.1 Lepilemur ruficaudatus | reverse complement strand
TTCATAGCAAAGAAAATCTTTTGTTATGACCTGAATGAAGCATGAAAGCTCTGCCGAATTTGTAGTGTCAGTTGACTTTATTTTTAACAAGACTCTGTCTGGGAAAACAAAGATTTGCTGGTAGACTGGGCATACCAGGCTTCAAGTTCCTTGAACAATGACTAAAGGCTTCAAGTTCCTTGAACAATGACTCTGTTCAGGAGAATAAGGTAATATGATTGAACTGTGGCATGTCTGTCATTTGGGAAGTTAAGGCCATGGGAGTAGCAACTTCATGTGCTCCCCCAAACTAAGTATTAATAAAACAAAACAAATATTTTATTAGGAAAAAAACTAAACTAAAAAATGTATATCTCCCTTCATTAACAGGGAAATGATAGACAAATATCTGTCTGTCTATCTACACATTGGTGTGTTATGGATGATGGCAGTGCTCCCAATTAAAAGGTTAGTGTAAGGTAGGTGAAGCTACCAAATAGCCCAGGAGGAGAAATGCCCAGTCTGATCCTCTTCATATTATACCCACTGCACCTTCCAAAGTCTTTGTGTTATCAAACTTAATACTTGGCAAGAGATCTTTTAAGAGTGATGGACATATTCTAAAACTGGATTGTGTGGTTGTTCAAATTTACTAAATTGAATTTTAATTTACTAAATATTGTTAAAATATTTTAACAATATTAAAATTTACTTTAAATTTACTAAATATTGTTAAATTTATCCTAAAACAAGTGAATTCTTATGGTATATGAACTATACACCATTAAATCTGTTTAAAAAATACAGTGCAATTTTAAAGAAAAGTGTCTCCCCACCCTGGCTTCATGAGCTGCCTCATTCCTCCATTTATACTGAGCCTCAGTGATTTCTATTTAGATGTTAGTTTCATTGTCCTAGATGTTCATTTTAGTTCTCATCCAGCCAGATATTTCCATTGGTCAAAAATATTGGATTGGTTGGCCTTTCCAATAGATTTATCTCTATTGAATTATGTATCATAAAATTTTCTTAATATTGCTAGAATATCTATAGTGACCTTTTCTATTTTCCAGAATGGATATAGAATTTTTCTATTTTTTATTTTTGATTATTTTAATTAATTTTGTCCAGAATGGGGCAATTGAATTCATAGGTTTAGACTTATGGTTTAAAGTATAACTCTAATATATTTTTTAATAAATACCTTGATTAAAGGTCTGTGCAGTATCTATTACCATTGTTGGTACCTGTTATTAGCTTGCCATGGCTGCCATAACAAAGTACCAAAGACTGGGTGGCTTACACAACATAAATTTATTTTCTCATACTTCTGGAGGCTAGAAGTTCCCGACCAATGTGTTGTCCGGGTTGGTTTTTTTTTTTTTTTTTTTTTTTCCTGAGGGCTATGAAGGAAATATCTGTTCCAGGCCTCTCCCCTTGGCTTATATATGGTTGTTTTCACCATATGTCTTCACATCATTTCTTTTCGTATGTGTTTTTGTGTCCAAATTTTCACTTTCTCTAAGGACACCAGTTATATTGGATTAGGGACCACCTAATGACCTAATTTTAACTTAATTACTTTTTTGAAGACCCTTTCATCAAATACTCATGGCTAGGACTTCAACATATGGATTTTAGGAGGGACACAATTTAGCCCATGGAAATACTTTCATCTATTTTAAACAAATCTTAATCAGTGATATTATTTGAATAACCATTAGGATGTATTAAAGATGTGCCAAAAATTAGTGAGGATTCCCACTTAATGGGCAAGCTCTAACTTCTGATCAAAATCAGAATTTTGTTTATTTATAGAAGCTCCTATACAACTATCATACTTTCATTTGTCTGTTTGGTAACTGCCTTCTTCCTTACAGTGTCTCTTACAAAAGAAATATTAAGTTATAATCAATTAATAAAATACATTATAAATCTCTATCTATCTACACATTAGTGTGTTAAACCATTTTGGTGACATAGAAAAATATCATATGCCAGAAACATGGACTTTAAAGTTGAAAGGCACTAAACATTGCAATTTGCATGTGACATGCCTTAACTATTTTAAGTTTTAAATCTAACACTACAGTATATATTGACACTGTGACTACTGACTGTGAAAAGAACATGATCTTGTACTTAGCTTTTATTTCACTTTTCAGGCTGCCGCCTTTGCTGTCAGATTTTCTAACTGTAACTGAGATCTATGGTGTGAAACTCTTACTTATACCTAAGGGCATTTCCAAAGTAACCATGAAAAACATTATCACCAAGAACAACCAGCTCCCCAGATGAAGGAGATTACGTCTATGTAAGGACCTGTTCTAAATAATCAAATGCACTCATGATAAGAATTTTCTCTAGCTGTAAATCAGTTGGAAAGCCATTTTAAAATACATATGCAACAAATTTATCTGTAAAGCTGAAACAGGTAATATTATTGCAGAGAGATAAAGTTAGCGATTTTACTGTGATGTCAACATTTATCAATTCATCATGAGGTCTCTAATGGGGGGCTACAATTTCACCAAATCTCATAAATTTAAAATGACTAGTAGAACATACTACAAAGATAAAATGCTGATTTTCAATAAGAAAAAAAATGATATTTAAGTAATATAGGTTACTGAATTTTTCTTAGGTGGGTGATAAAATCTATTACCTTTGGGCAATCAGTTACATCTTGTTGCTTTAGTAACCACAAATTCATCAGCATTATAGCGGATCATAAAATAGGAGGAAGAAGCAGAATCAGCAGTCACTGGACTACTAGATAGAACTATGACTTTCATAAAGATTCTGAAACATTCCACATCAAGGAATTGAAACAAACAAACAAAAATACTATTGTCAAGAGCTTCCACTTAAATAAAAATGTGATTAAGAGAAAAAACAAAATAGGATTAGTATTGGTTACTATGATTTCTTATGAAAAGGTCAATGCAAATTGTCTCAGTCTTAGCTGTGAGTTTAACAGCTGGATTAATTTAATATGCAGGTTATTCTTTTATGTAAAACATGAGAAATAAACTACAAAGTTCATTACTAATAACTAAAATATCACATTTATATTTTCTTACATCATGATACTCCTGCTACAATATAGTCTGAGGCTTTCTCTAAAGAGCTATTTTTCATTACACCAACTTGCTTTATTATTTAACTTTCTTGATTTATTTGTATAATTCAAAGCTCACTGCCCTTTTTTGCAATTATGTTACCTTGACACTAATCTAATTTTCAAAATGATGTACTGTTAGTACAAATACCACCTGTAAACAGTAAACGATAAAACAGCACAAATGAACGAAACTCACAATCATGTTGCTCCTGTTCCACGTAAACTATTGAAATATACAGTATTTTTCATATTTACTCTTATGCCTGAAAAAAGTTTCACATGATAAATTATAGTTCTTCATGCTCTATTTTCTATTACTCAATGCAGCATTTTACTGACATTTGTAAAGTGTTTACAAAATTACAAGTCACTTTCATAATATTTCTCAACCTTACTTAGGTTTTATAAGGTTTTTGGCTTATAAGGTTTTAAAACCTCAGAGAGGTTAAGGAATTTGCTCTATATTATTAATAGATAGCCAGTAAAAACAGTTACTTGTCTGTTCTCTGAAGACATATCTCCTTTCAGTACTGTGCTCTCCTCTTTGCAGACAAACATTGTGAATAAATCATCTGTAGTCACTGGGTCTACTTGCTCCAACCACATCTCAATTCTTTGCAATAAGGCTTTCACCTCCATGCCTACAATGACATTACTCTCAAAAGGGTAGGTAACTAGGGACATATTTATAGTTAAAATTCAAAAATTAATTCTTTAAGTAATTATACATCTTAGCACATTTACTGTTTGGTAACTCTTTCCCCTGATTTATGTGGCCCTACACACTCCTTAATTTTTTCTTAAATTGGCCTCCTTGTTGCTTTATCTTCCACCCTTATTGCTGCTTTATCTTTTTCTCTTTGAAGAGTGATTTATCTCAAAGTAATACCTTTTTTCCTCCTTATTCTACTTATTCTCCCTGAGAAGTTTATTTTCTTTCAGGTCTTTAAATTTTTGCCTATGTTCTCAGTATCCCTAATCTCAGTCTAGAGCTCAGAATCCTCTCCTGAGTTCTATACTTTATATTTAAATCTGTTGTTTTATTTTTTTTAAATAACACATTTCTTTTGTAGTTCCACATGTGTCAGAGGCAAGTACATAAATCGCATATGTGTAGCTCAATGTCTTTTTCACAGACTCAACATGGATATGTAACCACGACCCAGATCAGAAAATGGATCGTTAAAACACCTAGAACTCCTCAGTCCCTTTTTCAGTCACCACCCACTTCTGGACCAAAAAGAATTCTCATTCTGACATTTATTACCATATCCTGATTGTAAATTTATATAAGTGAAATCATAATTTTGTATACTTCTGTGATATTTACACATATGATGTACACCAGTGGCTTATATTCATTTTTCTATAGAATTTGGTTTTATTCATATATATTCTTAAAATTAATTTGACTGTGGGAGATCATTTTTGTTGGAGAAGGTCAATTAAAGTTGCTTCTGGGTTTGAGCCATTACTTGGAAATTTCCTCTGAATGTTAAGCTGTATGTCTCTTGATACAAATGTGCATGAATGCTTTATGTGGGGGTTTATCTAAGAATGAAATTTATAGGTTATAGTTTATGTGTATGTTGACATTTAGAAGGTACTGACAAAAACTTTTCAAATAAATTACAATAATTTACAGTTTTGCCACCAGCATGTGAAAGTTCCAGTCATTCCTCATACTTGCCCCAACATTTGGTAAATTCTTTCTCACTTATAATTCCAGTACATTTGCAATTGTGTATATCTGTAGTTCTAATTTGCAGCTAATATCTAATGAAGTATGACATTGAGCACTTTTTCATATGTCATCTGCATTTATTCCTTTGAAGAGTATGCTAAATTTTGAAAAAAAACATATTTTCAAATAAAATATTTTATTGATATTCTTAGTTACAATTATATCCATTTTTCAGTATCTGTGAATGCATTCTGATGTAATGACATAGAGTGAATTTATTCCTTATACTTGTCCAATTATCAAGTATTTCTATAAGTGTATCAAAAATAGTAGTATCTTTATATAGAAATTTTCCCTTATGTTATTTTTACCAGCAGATCATTTTAATAGTATGCTATGAAATTAATGAGTCAGGTAAAACTTACGTATGCTATGTAAGGTTATTTTTTTTTTTGTTTTTACTGTTACAATTTTATTTATATTATGCAGATTATGAGCAGTTATGTAAAATTGTAGGTAACACCTCCATCCCTAAATTGGGTCACATGGAGTGAGAAACTGTCACAGTAGTTTTGGATCAAAGTAAACATTTCCCATTCTTTTATGTTATTTTAAGTATCTTAGAAGACCTGTAAAGAGTTTTGTGCAAGTCAGTTTTTTCCCTAAACCTACTTGTTACTATCTCTTCCGAAGATGATTAGAGACATAAATTACTTTCAGTCAGCTTTGTTTCCAAATCAAAGGTTTTTTTAAAAAGCATAAAATAAAATTAATAAGAGAAATATAATGTGATAACAATTTAAAAGAAAGATTAATTTCAAAGAAGTTTTTGAATTCCTTTTTGAACTTTACAGTTTTAATCATCTCTTCATAAACCCATCTATTACTTACCACCAGGTCATTACATTATTTTGTAAGGTCATGTCTGTAGAGTGTGACTCCGCATAACTAAAATAACCAAACAAAAATTATGTCAAGAGGGAACAAATTGCATACATTGCCATAGGATAGGGTTTCTAAAAGACAATAGTTAAATCAAATCAAAGTTGTTCCAAAATGTAGCGTGGCAGCTGCTGTCATCTCTCTCACTGACTGCCAAAGGAGTCATTTGAAGCAGATCAAGA
Organism: Lepilemur ruficaudatus; assembly: GCA_963574885.1. Lineage (NCBI taxonomy): Eukaryota > Metazoa > Chordata > Mammalia > Primates > Lepilemuridae > Lepilemur > Lepilemur ruficaudatus. Next base: position 8,502 of record CAUYRT010040745.1, on the reverse strand, counting down.
TGGCCCAAATAGCACTTGTGGTAGGTTTTCAAATTCATTCTCTGGATATTATTCATATTTCAGAATCACTAGCAATACTATAAAACCACATTTAAAAACAGTAACACAATTTTAAAATACCCTCAAACTCAACACAGTATTTTGTTTTATTTTCTAAAAGAAGAGATCATTCCTTCTAAGGAGAATTTTAACAGATGTCGAGCTTCAGGATGCCTGGATTAGTCATGGACCATGGAAATTTCTCCTCAATGTCTTGAAGTTGTTACATTTGTCACTGCACTTGTTTTGACAGGTGAGCTAAATCTCATGGCCTTGTTGGAACACCATGAAGAAGAAAATACTGTCCTGCAAATTTCTAGAGCAATGCTACTATACTTCTTAATCACAAAATATGGTAGTATTACTGCACTTTAATCAAGAGCTCAAATACTAAGAATCAGCTATAAGAATCAATCCATGTTGAGCTCTCAAAAGGTTTCATGGCACCAGCCTATGAAATTGCAATCATTTTATATTCTTGGACAGCAGAAATACATGAATTTTTAGGAGAATGTAGTCATTTTCTAAATGTCTATCATTACTCTGGGTACATTTCAGTATATTTTGGTACAGAAATTTATATTTTACCTTCTACATGTCATAAGTGGGTATATGCAAGGGTAATAATCTGCCCATAATCTGGGGAAACCCAGTCTCAGTACACCACGTTACTTTATCATCTTCTTTTAGATTATCTTTCAAAGAGAGTCCACATTTTTTTTATATTTAATTTTTAAGGTTTTCCTAATGAAATAATTTAATAATATTCTGAAATTACCTACAGATAGTAAAGGGAGAATCATTAATTTGTCATACTATTTTCAAATAATAATGAAATAATGTTTCTCATGGAACTTCTTATGAACTTTTTATTTCCCTGAAATGAGCATAGGTATGCAGGTACTTACTTTGGTCACAATTAGAAAAAACTCTCTGCATCCATAGTTAATCCTAATCCATGGGGTTATTCAGTAGTCATCTAAACAATATCATATTCTTGAAACTGGTGTCAAATAGTTAATGATTTATCATTTAATTGTTTTTTATCCAATACATATTTATCTAACACCAATTTAGTCCCAGGTATAGAACTACCTACCCTAGAAAGACCTCAGTGTCTTTGTAATAGACACAAGGTAAATCAAAAAGATTCTTGAAAAGTGTCAAAAAAAAAATGAATTACTCTATAGGGAAAATTCTTAGAGCTTCTTTAAATAGGGCACTAAATTTGATCTTTAAAGGTAAGAAATAAATTGTTAGGCTTAGAACACATGCACAACCAGAATAATTAGTGTGACAGGTTTTACCCAGATAATTCAGACAGAACTGCATGAAGAACATTGTAATTCTAAATCAAGATAAATATGGAGGGAAGAAAGGAAGGAAGGAAGGAAGGAAGGAAGGAAGGAAGGAAGGAAGGAAGGAAGGGAGGGAGGGAGGCAGGGAGAGAGAAGGGAGATCAGTTGAATATTATTAAAGTCTTATAGGAAAGAACTTTTAAGAATTATACTAGAATAACCAATAAAAACGGTAATAAAGGCCATATTTTTAAAAACTTACAACAAATAATTGACACAATCAAGGCAGTAGTTTTATATGTAATATAAATCCGGTAGCGCTTTAAATTATTTCTGAGATTTAGAAACTGAAAGGGTGAGGAGATTTTAATAAAATATTAAAATTATGAAGAGAAGACATTTTTGGTAAAAATAAAGAATTTCGTATTACAAAAGTTGTCATGTCTTAAAAATGGAACATAAGAAATAGAAATTACTAAGTTCTAAATTGTTCTGTTCTTATCCTTCTTATTTAGTGTTGATACCTGGAAATTGTTCCTAATCAGGTGATTTTACAGACATAAAGGAAAGAAAATAATCAAAAATGCCTAAGAAAAATTGAACAGTGCTATATGTTATCATGTTGTTTCATGAGTCTTGTCATTCAGGAATTTCCTCATTTGCCAAATTTGCTGAATATGATATTTTTAGAGCAAAAATTGAATTTTCTCTTTTAGTGAGGGAATTTAGTAGCACTTCTCATACCATTTTTTTTATCCTGAAATAGATTTTTAATTGAAAAATAATAATTGTACATATTGATATTTTGATGCATACAATGTATAGCGACCCCATCAGGCACACCATCAAACATTTATCATTTCTTTGTGTTGGGAACATTCAATATCTTCCTTCCAGATCTTTGAAATATGTAATATATTATTAACTATAGTCATCTTATAGAACACTAGAACTTATTCTTCCCTTCTAGCTATAATATTGTATCCTTTAACAAATTTCTCTCTGAAAGAGATTTTCATTTAGCAAATAGCAATCTCCTTTTGTTGGTTCTGTCTTATATTTTAATTCTAAGCTTTATTTTAAATATGCTGTGCCACTTTTAATTTTATGAATTTAATACAAATACAGAGTCAACAATACTATTTCCCATCATCAAATATGACCATGAAATTTATAATGAAGAATTTTGAGATCCTATGAAAAATAGAAAAATTTTATTTACTTGGAAATAAATAAATGGGGAAAAGAAGGATTTTATAACTTCATGAAGTAAGATTTCATTTAGAAGATGTGCAATGAGCTACAAAATTCACACATCGGCCTAGGCAAAGAATTTATGAAGAAGATGCCAAAGCAATCACAGCAGTGACAAGAATAAATAAATGGACCTGATCAAATTAAAAAGCTTCTGCACAGCCAAGGACAGTATCATTACAGCAAATAGGCAAGCTACGGAATAGGAGAAAATATTTGCATGCTACATATCTGATAAAGGGCTGATAACGGAATCTATCTAGAACTTAAAAAATTAAAAAGAAAAAGTCAAACAACCCCATCAAAAAGTGGGCAAAGGACATGAACTGAAAATTTTCAAAAGAAGACAGAATAATGGCCAGCAAAAATATAAAAAAGTGCTCAACATCTCTGATCATTAGGGAAATGCAAATCAAAACCACAATGAGATATCTATCACCTAACTCCAGTGAAAATGGCCTTTATCAAAAAGTCCTAAACCATATTACATCTTTATATAATTGAAATTTCTAACTTTTAATATTGTGTTTAATTGATTATTACTTTTAAATGTACCTGTGTTCTATAATTTGTTATGGGCACACATTGAATTTTGTTTGACATAATATTTTGATATTAACACCTTAAGATTTTCAACAACATAGAATCGTAAGAGTTCTTAAAAAAAATCCAAGTTAAATTTGTAGAGAAATCGTATGAACCTCTGCAATAATTTGAGAAAATGTGTGACTTTGAAATGTTTTCCATTTAGAACAGTTCACTGGAATTGGATAATATACTTTATGTATTAAGCATTGACAATACAGTTGCTTTCTAAATGTGGTAGACAGAATTACAAGATGGCCTATAAGATTCCTGCTCTATGATGTATTTATAGATCCCAAGTATAGTTGGGATTTGTGAATATGATGGAATAATCTCTTCTTTGATTAAGTTATGTCATCTAAGACCATATGGCAGCAGAACAGAGTGAGTTTCCCCTGCTAGAATTAGAGAATTAAGCTGCTATGTTATGAGAAGTCCCTCTGGCTAGGACCTGTGGGAGGCTTCTAAGACCTGAGAGGCATTGCTGGTTAACATCCAGCTAGAAAATAGAATTTCAGTTCTCCAACCACAAGGAATTGAACTCTGTCAACAACCTAAATGAGCTTGTAGGACTCAGATACTCAGGTGAGAGTGCAGGCCTGGCTAACTGTTAGATTTTAACCTGAAAAGATTCTAAACAAAAGACCAAGCTATGCTGTGTCTAGACTCCTGACCCACGAAAACAGAGAGATAACAGAAGTATGTTGTTTTAAGCTGCTAAGATTGTATTAATTTGTTTTGGAACAATACATACCTACTATACTTAATACTTTATATTTTGTTGCTATGGTAAATAGTGCTTGAATTTCACTACATTTTTAATGTTGCCTTAATGTAATATGCTCTTTAAATTCTTTATTCAAGATGGAAGAGCTTTGGACCAATGTGTCTTTAAGCCAGATCCTAGGGAAGGCTAGCATTCAGCAGGTACACACTATTGTGTTGCACCAACTTTTATTGACCAACATCCATTCTGCTTGGTTTATGCATCCATATGAATTGGTTGTCACCTGTACTATATGTTTGCAAAACATCTTGAATGCCTCCTGGTCACAGGTATGTGATTACAATATGAATATTGTAAAAACAAAACAAAAAAGCAGCATAAATTATATTTTGAACAGTGTATTTGTTCAAGGAGGTTCATATTATGTAATGCTTTACTCAGATATGTGATTCATTATGTATATCAATATATTGAGAAATTTCAACATTATATTAAATCGATAGAGATATTTGTCTGAATTACACAACACTTTGTACAAGTTGTTGTTAACTGGAAAACTACTAAACACATTTCCAAATTATATAATATTTATAAAATGTATCTGTAACCTACATTTCACTAGGCAATCAATCTGGAGTTTTAAAATACTTAACATAAAAAATAAACCACTTATCCTTGGCAACTCAAACATAGGAATAGAATTTTGGAACTCATGTCACTAAGACACAAACTATGTGTAATCTGGAAAGTAAGAAGTACTATTTCTAAATCATAGGAATAAATAGCATGATCTTCATAATGCTACATAGTGGAAAACAAAACATTATAGTTATTATGTTATTATTGATAAGAGCATCACAGCAAAACAAAAACATTGCTCAAGGAAAGTTTCAAAAATTATTTATCATCACTGCATTAGAAAATAAATTACATCCTTTCAATTTCTCCCTCAATCTTTAAATAACAATTGATTCCTGGAAATCTTAAAGTTCAAGTCAGAAATGATATACAGTGGTACCCTGGAAGCAATGGACTCTGTTAGGATTGAATATTAAGTTTACATTTAATGTCCAAAAAGACATCCAAGGATATCTTTGAAACACAAGTTTAAAATTTTTGTCATAGTTAAAACAACTACTGTTTAAAACACTCCTTTGCTGTAAGAATTGTTTCTCAGCAGCTATATGAAGAAGAGAAAACATTAAATATAATTTGCAGCGCTAGATAAACAATTCAAAATAAAAGGCTATTACATCTGTGAATAGATATGCAAATGTATAGTTAATCGAGCATTTTCTTTTCAGTAAATTTTAATTAAATAATGATAATATTTTTGGTGCCATCTTCCTTAATTTTGACAGTTGATCCTATTAAATTGTATCTTTATTTGAGGAAGCTATGCCATATTATCTGTTCTGTTAAATGTTAAGCTTAGTAAATGTGTAATGTTTTTAACTGTCTTATTGCATATTTGCCTAAAAAACTAGGAATCAACAGCTTGCATGGTTATTTTGAACTGAAATATAGAAGTTTCAGGATTGTCTCTTTATTTTTTTAAATACACATTTCCTTGTTTTCCTTTTTAACAGTACTAAATTTGCAAACTGTGAAGTTCAGATAGAATTGACTGTCCCACCCCCAAACTCTAGAGAATTCTGAATATGTTGCCCATAACAATTCATTGAGTTCAACAAATGATTTAAGCTTTTCAAAACAGAATGCATACTGTATTATTTACTAGAAATGTGATGAAATACATTAGCTGTCTCCAATTGACATGGAAACATAGGATTATGAGACTGAGACCAATTTTATTCTTAAAACTTCCAAAAGCACCACCTGGAGTTGAGAATGAGATCAACATTACTCACATTTCAGAGAAGGAGAGAGAGAGAGAGAGAGACAGAGACAGAGACAGAGACAGAGACAGAGACAGAGAGAAGAGAACAAATTTAGAAACAAAAGGTTGGTAGTCTTTTTACATTATGGATCAAACTTCTGTGATAGCTAAAGTATCATCTGTGGCCTCTCAATTAATGATGTAGTATAGTCCCTTTTAAAACAGTTTGAGTTAGGTTCACATGATGTGTATAATGAATAATATACCATTAAAAATTGATAAGTATCGTGTGATTTTTTTTCTTCTGTGTAAAGAATTGACTTATTAGAAATGACATTACACACAGTCCTCAATACAGCTATTGATTATTGGAGAATTACAGTAATAGGTGACAAGTTGAATTACCTGACAATATATCTTTTCCCCCCAAATTTAATTTGAGCCCTTGTCTTTTACCATTAGAAATGTGGACAGTAGAATGTCGTGGAAACAACCCAAGTGCCCGTCAATTCATGAGTGCATTGTTAAAATTTGGTATATGTTTACAATGGAATATTACTCAATTTTAAGAAATGACAGTGAGCTAGCACTGCTTATATTATCCTGGATTAAGCTGGAGCCCATTATTGGAAGTGACGTGACACAGACCGGAAGAATGGGCCCCACATGTACGCGCCATCAAATTGGTGCTGACTGATTAACACTATGGTGCTCAAATGGTGGTGGTGTTCACTAGGGTTTCAGGGGTTGGGGGGTAGACCCACATCTGAGGGATGTGGTGAACACTGTGGAGAGGAGGGGCATGCTTGAAATGTAGTTGGGGAAGGGAATTAGGGGTCTCAATAGGGGGAAGGAAATCTTCTAAAACTGATTTATGTGAATAGCTGTGCAACATGGTAAATTTACTAATAATCATTTAATTGTACACTTAAAATGTAGTAATAGCCTGGTATGTAGATAATACTTCAATAAAGAAAAAAAAGATATAAAAGAAATGTCGACAGTAAATGAAAGCAGTGAGATGCCTCATTTACAGTTTTTATGATTATGAAAAGACTGATTAGGGTAGAACAAAAAAAATAGATATAGTTACTTCTCCCATAATGTAGTTTAGGTAGATGCATTGTTTAAAAATAGTGTCTAGGCTTAGTAGCACTATAGATTGGTAGCCCTATATATCAACTATGAAGCAGAGAAAACGTTTTATAATCTGGCAGGGGAATGTTAGGATAACATTAAATATAGTATGATTATTCCAAAATATGTTTTACCCCGAATTCCTAGCTCTTCCAAATATAAATGTAGACTTTTTATGTAAGACTTCCATTGGGGTCTATTTACTTGTACTAATCATATTCTAGTAGCTCCTCCTGAGAAAGCGGATCACCAGAAATGGACAAAATTATAAGGGATTTTTGATCCATAGCAAAAGGAAAGACAAGACAACTGGGTGTCAGAGAAAATAAAACTATTCACTTGGATGTCAGGTACCTGCCCACTGCTTAGAATCTGATCAAGTTGGCTTTGTCATTTTCATCCAAGCCTTTAGGTCTTTATCCCTATGATTTTCTTCTTTAAAACACGAGGATATTCTAAAATACTTTCAGATTCAAAATTCTGTGACCTCAGAGTGTAACAAAAGATGCTTTCTTCAGGTTAGTTTTTGGTTTTTGGACTTCCTTATTTTCTGCCTGTTAGAAGATTTTTTTTTTCACTCTGGTTTTAAAGATTCAAAGGTCTCAGAGAAAGTGAGATTGTCACTAGTGCCACAGAAATCACGGGGCTGTTCATTTACAGCAGTTATGGGTAACATTTACTGGCAGAAAAACCCAATTCGAGAAATAAAGAACATTTTTGGCACTTTCTCAGTGTATTTGGATCAGATTGCATGGCCATAATGATGCTTTTCCAAGCATTATTTTCTGTTAGACTGAATGCCAGATGCAGGACACATAAAGCAATTACTTATACTAAACACTAAGAAGATTAAAAACAAAAACAAACACACACACAGAAACAACTTTGGAGGGGGCGAGGAAAAAGATGTAGATTCTAGTACATGCAAAATCCAAATAAAATGGGCAATTTCTTTATTTTGTATGTTTTTATTAGTTATTTAACACACTTATGTTTGCACCAGAAGCAAGAAAAGAATAAAAATGTTTCTGTTTAAAATAAGATAAAGATGCTAAGTCATGGGCTAGACACTTGATTAAACACAATATACACTCGGTATCTTAATCCTCATATGGATTCTGGATACAAGTTTGTTAATATTTTCATTTTATCACTTAAGAACTACTGAGTGTCCAAAGTGGTTAGGATCACACGGCTCGTTAGTAGAAGAACATTATTCAAGCGCTACCCATCCCCAAAGCTCATGTTCTCTCTGCAATATCTAGCTGTCTTAGAAAAAAAAAGTGATATTTCAAATCCAATGACAGTAAAGTATATTCTTCTTGATATTCACTTCATATTCTGTGATAAGTTAATGTGCCGCATTGTAAATAGGACTGGGATTTCATTCAGCAGAATTGGGGATATAGAATCAAGTCACATAGATTGTTATTTCAAGGAAGGTCAATAGAAAACCTCAAGTTTCATACCCATTATTTTTTTTTTTTTTTTTGAGACAGAGTCTCACTCTGCTGCCCGGGCTAGAGTGAGTGCCATGGCGTCAGCCTAGCTCACAGCAACCTCAAACTCCTGGGCTCAAGTGATCCTACTGCCTCAGCCTCCCGAGTAGCTGGGACTACAGG
>CAUYRT010040742.1:0-83244 GCA_963574885.1 Lepilemur ruficaudatus | reverse complement strand
TGTCATGCCAGGTCCCTGCTCCAGAATGAGAGCAACTGCCCCTGTACCCTCTCTGGGTACCTCTCACCTCCAGAGTTATGTAAGGGGCACCACTCGGAACCCAGAGGATAATCAGATCAGAAGCGCCCCAGCCTGTCCCTCCTCCGTGGCACGGTGCCTGGCACAGGTGGAGGGACATATAAATCCAGGGCTCTCAGGTGTCCAGCTGCAGGGCAGATGCTCCAGGCTCCAGGAGACATGGCTTGTGTCCTTCTCTTCAGGCTTTTCCTGCTTCTGGCCCTGGAAGCTCCCTCCCCAGGCAACTGCCTCCATCCCACATCTCGCCTGCGTTACTCCAGGTTCCTAGATCCTTCCAACGTCATTTTCCTGCGCTGGGACTTTGACCTTAAGGCTGAAATCATCACTTTTGAGCTCCAGGTCCGGACAGCTGGCTGGGTGGGCTTGGGTGTCACAAAACGCTACACCAGAGTGGGAAGTGATCTGGTTGTTGGAGGAGTCTTGCCCGATGGCAATGTCTATTTTTCGGTAAGTCTGAGGGGTGACTCTGTTCCAAGGATGAGTCTTTGTTGGGTTGAGGATGGCTTTATGTCCAGGGAGGATCCACACTTTCCAAAGATATCCAAGCACATTCCCAGGACTCTGGCTGAATGCTGATCTCTCTCCAAAAATGGTCCATTGTAGAGTTTGCAATCTAGGTCTTCCAGATGGCACATCTCCAAGGCTGCTAAGAGAATGAAACCATTAGGTTGTGAGAGACAGTCTTGCACCACTTACTTGCTAATAGCCCACTAAATGCAAGTCACTGGGGAAAATTCAAAGCTGTTTGAGACACAGTCTCTGTCCTCAATTGCCTTTAAGCTCAATCGGGTAGACCACAAGATGAAATAATCTAATAACAACAGCAGCTGCAGCAACAACAATAGCTCAAAATTATTATATACTTTTGATTAGCCAGGCATTGTTCTGAATTCTTTGCATTTTAAACCTCATAGCTTCACTATGAGGTAGATTATTATCCTCATTTTATAGATGCAGAAGTAGCTCATTCATTTCCCGATCTCATCCATTCTGAACTCTCAATCACTCTTCCAAACTGTGCTTACATAGGGAAGTGTCAGTTAACAGTGTAGGGCAACGTATGGGAAGAGCCACATGAGAGGGGTGAATGGCATAGACAGTTCAGAGAATACATGAGATTTCAAGGGTTAGGGAGGCAGGAGAATTAGGATTTATGGGGATGAGATTTGAAATGGGAGAAGTAAAGCGAAGTCAGGTGGTGAAGGCCATCAGACATGATCCATCCGTCTTCCTCGAGAATCCACCCCTTGGTGCTCTGCCCTGCCATAGGAGGAAACTGCATAGTAGAGAAGACCTGGGTTCTGCTACTGTAATATACTGGGGGAGCTAATGGGATGCCCACTACCCCAAAGCATGACATTCGGAGCTCCTGGTTCTTTCTCCATGATCTGCCCTGGACTCCAGGACCAGCACCTGGTGGACGAAGACACTCTGAAGGAGGACGGGAGCCAGGATGCTGAGCTGCACGGGCTGACGGAAGATGCTGTCTACACCACCATGCGCTTTTCCAGGCCCTTCCGCTCCTGTGACCCCCATGACCAGGACATCACGGTAAAACAGGGAGGGGTGAAAAGCATTGCATCACAAGCAGCCACTCCTTCTGGGGAGGTGTTGTCCCCCCTCAGGCAGGCAGAGAGTCACAGTCCCCAGGACCTCTGTCCCTCTCAGCCTTCCCAGGTGCTGCCCCAACAGTGCCACCCCTAGAAAACCACAGCCCCTGCAGGGTGACCACCCACTGACCCAGAGCCCACCCCACCTTCCCCAGGAATTCTCTCTCAAACAATCCTACCCAAGTTCATTGAACTTTAGAGTGCTAGGATGTAAGAGTTTCATTTCACAGATGTGGACGCTGGCATAGGGAGGGAACGCAAGAGGGGGTGAGACTTGCTCAACGTTACCAGCAAGTTAGCCTCAGAGGCAGAGCTAGAACCTGACTAGTTCTCGCTCCCAGTCTGAAGCTCCTTCCATTCCACTGTGTAGACATGAGCGAGTGGCGTGTGCAGGTCCTTGGGTGCAGGTGTGCAGGTATGTGTGTGGTGCTGCCCCTCAATGCTCATGGCACCCCCAGGGTGACACTGTGAGGGTGCTGGCTGCCTACGGCCTGGATGACACTCTGAAGCTGGATCGGGACCGTACCTTTGTCAAGTCCATCTTCCTGCTACAAGTAGTGCACCCCGACGATCTGGATGTCCCCAAGGACACCATCATCCATGACTTGGAGATCACTGATGTAATAAGTCCCCTCTGCCCCACCCAGCCACCTCGAGCTCGCTTCCCATCTCCCCATTCAATCCAGAGCCCTCCTCCTGCACCCCATATTCAGCACATTCCTTGGATGGAGGTCACTTGGACTCCCCTTGGTGCCCCGAGGACTGCCAATCCGACCCTAATGTGAATCCCCTTCCCCCGCCAGGCCCTTCCCGGTTTCTCTGGGAGCCTCACTCCCACCCCGCTCAGTGTCTGTGCCCCCTCCCCAGTTCCTCATTCCAGAGGATGACACCACGTACGCCTGCACGTTTCTCCCTCTCCCCATCGTTAGCAAGAAGCATCACATATACAAGGTACAGCGAACCATAGCGGGGCATTGACTCGGTGGGGGAGGCGCTCGAGCAGAGCAGTGGTCAGCTCCAAAGGACGGTGTCTGAAAAACTGTTGAGGGGAAGCTGTAGGGAAGTGGCTGGGAAAACGGGGACCCGGGCAGGCTTGGTGGACATGGTAGTTACATAACTTCCTGAGCCCAGAACTATAACTCCCAGCACTGTTTTATTTAAACTCCACAGTGCAACAGACATGTCGATGAAGGTTACAGATCAACAAGTGTTCGCAAAGAACAAAGCAGAGCCCCACCCTGGCCCCAGAACTGTGCTCTCTCAGCCCAGGAGGAAGTAAGGCAGTGAGGGAATGCAGCCGAGGACCGTCAGGGGCTCAGCCAAGTCTGGCTGAAATGAACTCAAATTTGGTCACCCAGTTTCACATGTGAGGGATTTAAATTTTGATCAAACAAATGAAAATATTATCTTACTTGAAGTGGCAAACACATGGGAGCCATTTGTTCTTTAGAAAGAGAATCCAAAAAGGTGTGAGTCCTTGCTCAGATACACAGAACTGACTGAGGTTACCAAGGAGAGTCAGAAGTGTTGGGATGTCCCAGCTGGACTCAGCATGCTCTGCTCCCTGGGAGGGGGTTTAAAGGGTGGAAGCTGAGAACAGTCAAAAAGAGTAGGTGGCACGATGCAAGCTTAGGGGACAAAAACAGAAAGAAGGAATGAAAGACAAAGAGAAACAGAGAAATGGGGAATGGCACAGTTTTATTTGGGAAAAAGACATGGGGAGAATACAGACTTGACACAGAAGGCCTGACCATGCTCTACTCTCCTTTCTCTGCCCAGTTTGAGCCCAAGTTGATAGACCGAAATGTGACAATGGTGCATCACATCCTGGTGTATGCCTGCGGCAATGCCAGCACTCTCCCGACCGGCATCAGTGACTGCTACGGGGCCGACCCTGCCTTCTCCCTCTGCTCGCAGATCATCGTGGGCTGGGCTGTCGGGGGCACAGTGAGTCCTGTGGGGGGGAGAGACACAGTGGCTAAGCAGGTGCATGTTGGCGGGCAACAGGGATGGTAGGGATAGTGAAGGACCAAGGGACAGGGAGGTCTGGGATGAGGGCGAGAAGGAAGGGGTGGGAGCCCTGGATTCTTGCACCGAGTTCCCAGACCCTCTTGCTGCCAAATCTCCCTCCCCCGCAACAGAGTTACCAGTTTCCAGATGATGTGGGCATCTCTATCGGGACCCCCTTGGACCCTCAGTGGATCCGACTGGAGATTCATTACAGCAACTTTCACAACCTTCCTGGTGAGTGTCCAGTGGGTTTATGGAAGGGCAGCTGGTAGGGCTGGCTGGTCCCCTTAGGTCCTGGGGACACGTGCTGCAGGATGCATGCTGACTTCTTTTGGTCACAGCCCCACTCCAGCTTTCTGGGGCCTCTTTCTCTCCATATTGTGATGCGCTGTCCTATCTTCTGCGACTGTTCCTTTCTGCAGGTGTGTACGACTCCTCAGGGATTCGAATGTACTACAGCTCTCAGCTGCGCAAATACGACATGGGCGTCCTCAAGCTGGGCTTCTTCACTTTCCCCACCCACTTTATACCCCCGGGCGCTGAGTCCTTCATGTCCTATGGGCTGTGTAAGACAGAGAAGTTTGAAGAGGTGAAGCTGGGTGGGAACAAACCCTCCGTGCTTCCCATCACAGATCTGGTCTGAGCCACAAACCCACACAGCCTGAGCCGCAGACGTGGAGAATAATCACAGCCTGGGGCTCAGGAAATTCAGTCACATGGCTCATGCAAGGGAAGGAAGGAGTCAGGGCTTTGGGGGCAAGGAGAGTGGGGCAGGAAGAGGGGCTGGGGGGCTCCATAAGAATTAAGGGGATATCAGTCATAAGAGGAAGGTGTCGAATACCAAGGGCGGAAGAGCAAGAAGCAGGTCAGTATGAGAGCTCTTAACGGACCAGGTGCGCTTCCTCCCCCTTCCAGATGAACGGGGCCCCCGTGCCTGACATGCAGGTGTATGGCTACTTGCTGCACACCCACCTGGCAGGGCGGGCTCTGCAGGCCGTGCAATACAGGTAAGCGAAGACCTTGATTTGAAGCTTTCCCTTCTATAGGTGGGCATAAATTTTAGGAACAGCTATTTACTCTGCAACATAAAGTTATGCTTGGTTGAGAGTAAAGAGGAGCTAGAACCTTCTCTAGAGTAGAGATGACTGGAATAACGACGTGGATGAAGGAGATTTTTTTGTTCATTTTTGGACAATCTGCTCACAGAATGACCCCACGCACTGCATCTTTGGTCGACTCCCTCTACTTCACCTCCTTACTCTGTCTTCTCCACTTCTTTCCCTCTAGAAATGGAACACAACTCCAAACCATCTGTAAAGATGATTCCTACAACTTCAACCTGCAGGAGATTCGAGAACTACCTGCCCGAGTGGTGATCAAGCTGGTGGGTGTCTGGGGGAGGCATGGCGGGGCAGGGGGGAGACAGCGTCAGAGCTCATTACTGTCAGCCAAGAACGTTCTCAGGCCACGGCAGCCCCTCCATGTCTTACTCTCAGCCTTCTGTTCCAAACAGGGAGATGAGTTGCTGGTGGAATGTCACTATGAGACATTGGACCGTGACTACCTGACTTTTGTGAGTACCTCTCTCCACACATGGGACAGGACCACGGCCCCAGAAGAAAGCCCCACCCCTGGCTTTCCAGTGACCCTGAGAATTCCACTGAAGCCCCTTCCTTCCTCCAGTGTCATTACTCACTCACATGGGGCCTTTCGTGCTCTCACACTCCCATGCACCTAGGATGGGGACAGCATCCCTGACATCTGTGTCAGTGACCCACTGAGACCATGGAAAGGGAGTATGTCAGAGTGGCTAAGAACATGGGGTCTCGGGCCTGCCTCCCTGGGCTCCAACGTCGGCACAATCATTTAGTAGCTTTCTCACCTTAAGCAAGTGATTCAACCTCTTTTTGCCTCGATTTCCTTATTCACATAAGATCAATACCACTTCCATCTCCTAAGATTATTGTGAGAGTTGGCTAACACATACAAAACACTTAGATCATTACCTGACTGGCAGTAGAGGCTCAATTAGAGGCAGCTATTGTCACTATGGTCACAAGGAACCCACCCATTTTGTGTGTCAGGAGTGGTTCAGTGCTTGTGGGATTCCAAAGGGGTTGCATACTATTGAGAAAAAAATATTTAGCCCCACAAATGATTATAATACAAGTTAGAAAGTGATATATGTCATATGCGGGGAATGAGGATAAAGTATTAGGGAAATTCACAGGAAAAAATAATAAGATTCTACGACAGCGAACTGAACATGTAGTACATGTGAGGGGTCCTGATTTAGACACGTAGAGTAGGGAATACCAGAGAAGGGAAAGACTGAGAAAGCCACATGTGAAAGGAAAGCACGGGGTGTGCATGAAGACCAGTGGGTTGGTTAGAAATTGAGGAATGGGAAAAGCTGTCTGAAGAAATGCACGGGGAATGAGGGAGATGAGGGGAAAGAGCCTGAGGCACGGCTGAGCCTGTCCTACCTACATCTCCAGGACGGCAGTGCCTGATGCTGTAGCTCTGTGACTATTCACCAGGTAAACAAATAGAATGAATGACTGTATTGTATAGAATAAAATAATTTGTTCAATGATAATTGACTATTGTTTAATGGACTGTTGAAAGCCACTGGAGGTTTCTGAAATGGAAGATGGCAAGATGCAAAATGCAAACACATTGATAGCATTACGGAGGTCAGACTGCAACTGGGACAGGTGGGCAATTGAAGCCAGCTGGGAGGCTGATCGTGTTGCCCAAACCAGGACAGCAGCAGTGGAAACGTGGTCAACAGGGAAGATATATGGGATAGTTCTTTGTAAATAATATCACTCATTGTCCAACTATTGGGGATAGAGGAAAAGATACAGCAGTGATCTGGCCGTACATTAAGGGACAAGAAAAAAAGCGTCGCTGGTAGAACGACCACCTCAACTGTTTTCTAGCGGCCTAGTTCCCCTCTCTGCATGCCTTTGTGTCTTTGTTGCTCCATCCTTGTCTCTCTCCTCTTCCCCAGGGAGGTCCGAGCACCATTAATGAGATGTGCCTCATCTTCCTCTTCTACTATCCCCGAAATAACATCTCCAGCTGCCTGGGGTACCCCGACATCATCTCCGTGGCCCATGAGCTGGGGGAGGAGGTATCCGAGTGAGTCATCCTGGAATATGGGAACGTCTCTTGTGTGTGTGTCTTGGAGGGACCTTGGGAGGGCTGGGGAAGGAGGAACAGGAGACCCGCCCACCCCCACCCAGGCTAGTGAGCCAGGATTCCTCACGGACTGCCTGACCAGCCCCTGGCCACCTCACCCCTGCCCCTGTCAGTGTCTGACTCTCAAAGCTCTGACACAAGACAGGAATTCTGTGGGATTTTTTCCCATATCAGCAAGATCATTCGGGGAGCAAATAAGAACTGATCCCTCGGAGTCAGATCACTTACATACAAATTCTTTGTCTGCCTTTTCGCATGCACCACTTGACTCAGTCAAAGACAGTGTTCACGTTCAGGTGAACCCTTCATTATTGGAGGGTAAGGTCCTCTCTGAGACTCTCATGACAGCTCTGAAACTGCTTTCCAAGGAAAAAATGCACACCTGTGCAGATGCACCCCATTTCATATGCAATTTCAGAGCATTTACAGGTTCCCTGAAGTCACTGCATCAACCTTCTTGGATTCCATGTCACCCAGATAAAAAACTCTTCCTTAAAGAGTCAGAACATCCTCTATTTCATTTTTTAAAATTCTCATCTTGAGTTCTGATGATATTTCTTTTCCTGTCAAATTCAAAAGGATTGTCTCATTGAGCTGTAAGGCATTCCTCGTGGTTTACGCTGACGTGGAACTGATGCTAACAAAAATGAGAGTACCCTATACACATTTTGTTGAAGCTCTGTGTCAGCCCTCAACAACTGTCCATTCCCCCTGCCCTGATCCTACCACCCTTGCAGCTCCATGGAGGGCATTATGGCCATGAACAATGTCGAGTGGACCCCAGAGAACATTAAGAAGGCAGAGAAAGCCTGCAGGGAAGCCAGGCAGACGGTGATAATAAATACCATTGACGTGAGTGTCCCAGGAGAGACCACCCTCTGGAGTTAGGGAGGGAGGAGTGTGGGATGGTGTTGGGTAAAAGCAGGAAAAGGGAAGAATGAGGACACAAATGACCATGGCAGGAACACTAGGTCAGGGAAGGAGGGTTGGGGAGGTAGAGAGGTGGGTTGCTGCTGCTCCAGGTGAGTTGTGGGTGTGATGGCAGCCTCACAAGCAGCCTGTGGTCTCCGTGAGGGCTGGGGATGACTGAAGAAGACCGCAGGAAAGGAAAGGGGGATGCTTCTACCTTTGTGCTTCTCTTCCCTCTCCTGCAGGAAGTGGTGGAAAACACAACAGGCTGGATTCCGGACATCATCCCTACTCCTCGGGGGCCCTGCTTGGAGTCCTCTGGAGGCAAAGTGGAGCCCCAGGACAAGACCCCCGCAGGCTTCAGGGCTGCACCTGTGGCCCTCTCTGGCTCCAGCACTGCTGCCCTGCGGCGCCTGCCCCTGGCGGCCCACTTGCTGGTGCAGGGCGCCCTCTCCTGGCTCCTGGCTAGGCTGCAGACGGGAGGCTGATTCTGCCTCCTCAAATACACACACAGGCCCGCTCTTCTCAGCCTCCTCTTGTGAGCGAATGTAGAAACTCCTCGCTGCTTTGGGCCCCAAAACGTCCCATCTGTGTCCTTTCTCCTGACCCAGGCCATGACACTGCAGGCCTGGGCACTGCCTGTGTTCCATAAGGTTCTTCCATCTTTTATAGCCTTGGACCCACCAGTGGGACCACGTGTTTTCTGACGAAGTCTGGCTCCATGGCTGAGGATGAGTGCGGGATCCACTCTCTGGGAATGTTGGTGCCCCAGCTCCCTTAAGAGGTTGCCACAAGGAGGAAGGGGCTAGAACGCAGAGGGAGTGCCCTGTACACCTTCCTCAACCCGCTCCTGGCACCGGAGAGGGCTTTTGGTTTTCTTCTCTTCCTACACTTTTGCCTTGCCCTCCCTGCGAGGCAGAGGCAGCAAGCTGCACGTGCGGTGGGGGGTGAAGGGTGATTTGTGTAAAGGGAGGGGCTCTGATTATAAGGGACAAAGCTCAAGACGTCACATTAAATAAAACTCGACCTGCTTCCTGTTGCCATCTCTTTCCCTTGAGCCTTCGGTCAGGACAGGCAGCTGGGCGGTGCCTGAATGGCTCAGTATAAGGCATCCCAAGGGCATTTGAACCTGGTTGCCTAAATGCGACATTTAATGCATGTCCCTTGCTCTCCTCACTGTGTCTCTACTGTCAGATGATCTTTGTCACCTTGTCAACACTCAGGCCACCAGGTGTCCAGAGCCTACCAGGCAGGCAGGCTGGCATAAGCTCCGAGAGCAGGTAGGGCTGGGTGGCAAGAGGCAGTCCTGAGCCCGGGAGCCAGGGTGGGCCAAGGAGGCTCATAGGGACAAGGCAGTGACTAGATGTAGACGGTTCGTGGAGTCAGGCTGAGGTTTGCAACCACAGTTTTCAGGAAAGGCCAGTGCTGGTGGCTGCCCTGAGAGCTTCTGGGGACATATCTGTACTTATTCTAAGCTTGCAAAGCTCAGCACTACCCTCTCCCTGTGGGATATAAAATCATCAGGCTAGTGTGTGAAGTGCTCATTGTTTGTGACCCCTAGGAAGGACCCCTACTCTGGATAGCACAAGGTGTTGAGAGGGATCTTGATCCCCCGCAGAGCAGGGAAGTGGACTCAGCAAACACCATGTCACTGCTCAATGGGCCTAGTGTGGGTCCCACAGCACAGCCCTGCCTCCTGGCAGAGCAATACCTCTGCCCTGGGACTGGTGTGGTACACTGGGGACACGGGAGGCAATGAATCCACGACCTTTGACGCCACTCCCCAGAGGATTCTGGACACTCTGCTCTGAGGTTCTGCAGAATCCTGTGTTCACACTCAGCTCTGAGGCTTCAGTGTTGACACTTAGCATCACACCTGGCCTCATCCGAGCAGAGAATGTACTGTCCAAAATCAAAGATGCTTCTCAAAGTTCAGGATTATGATAAAACCAGGCTGTGTTCACTGTTGGTTTTTTTCTCTTGTCACTATTCAAGGGAAACAGAGATTTTTTTCTTTTAGGAAATAGGTAATAACCCTAAGGCATCCACCAGCTATTTGAGGTCAACAAAACACAGTTGATTCCAGAATAACATGGGTTTGGACTGCATAGGTCCACCTACACGTGGATTTTTTTCTCAACCAAACGTGGATTGAAAATACAGTATTCACTGGATGCAAAACCTACAGATACAAAGGACCCACTTCATGTAGACAAGGGTCTCTCAGGGCCAACAGTGGGACTTGCCTATGCACGGATGGATTTTGGTATCCGTGACGGTCCTGGAACCAATGCCCCGTGTGTACCGAGAAGTGACTGCACTTTGTACAGCAGGAGGAGACACACATAAACGTGATATCTAAATAAAAACTTAACCACAACAAGCCACTTCTCCCCCTTTGCTTTATCCAACTGACATCTCTATCCGAACCTGTATGACTCGAGCATTCCCCAAGCAAATTCTTTCAGCCTCAACCTTTTAGGTAAAATACCCTTTCTGGGAGTTCAGACGCCAACCCTCAGTTAGTGCTGCAGCCTTACTCCTGGGCCGCCTCTGGCAGGTTCAAGCCAGCTGGGCAGACACTCCGGGTCCTGCAGCCAGAACCTTCCACTAGCTGCCTCTGCCCAGGTCGTGGCGCAATACTGCTCCAGGCCCAGCTGCTCTCCCTGGCCCTCTTCATGTTCCTATTTAGCCTCCTCCCTTCCATGTTATCTTTCTCTGCATCCGCTGGTCTCCGCGTTGTTATTGTCTCATAAACGCACATATGAACTGAGCACCCTCTGTGTGCTTGACACGAGGTCAGGGGCAGGCACTACTGAAATGAACAGGAACGGGACAAGTGCCCCTCTGCCCTTGAGAGGCTTCAGGCAGGTGCCTACAAGCCCCCAACAGCCACCTTCTCCTGGGGCTCACACCGTCCTCCCCTGGGCCTTTCTCAGTGCCACCTAATTATTTCCTGTCCTGACTGCCTCAGGAAAGGAACTATATTTACATCAACCTATAGAGAATGACAGAGGTCTACAGTTAAAAGGGACTCATTCATATCTCACAGAGGGCTCAGATGAATACTGCCGGGAAAATGTTTTAAAACATTCCCACAGATGGCGGGAACCTGACTTAGCTGACTTCAAGATCCTTTCCAGTTCAAACGTTCTGTGAGGACGGTTTCCTAACCGCCTAATTATCACTGCAAGAAGACGACAGCTTCCTTCAAGAACATCCTGTCTGTCATCCCTCATCCCGGAGGGGTCTCTGACAGCAGCTTGGCTCTGAGTGACTCTTTCCACCCCACCGCCCCTACTCAAAATACTATATTCAATTTGGAGGGTAAATAGGGGACAAGACAAACCATAGGCAAATGCTCACAGTGACCCTGGTCTTTCTTGTGGATTAAGAAGGTTTGGATACAATTTCAAATTTGTAAAAAGGTTTTATGATTTCTCATTTACCCATTACCCAGGTTGTTTGCATTCTGATCCATTTCTCTCTCCCTCTCAGTCTTTTCTTCTCCTCTCTTCTCTTCTTGTTTCTCCTCTCCTCATCCTCCTTCCTCTCTCTCTCTCCCTTTCTCTGCTCCTTCATTCATGAAGCTAACAACTTGGTTCCCTCTCCTCGTGTCTAAGTTGCTGCTACTACTTAGTTTGCTGAGACTGAGCAGGAAAGATCCCTGGTTCCACTCACCCAGGGGCTCGCAACCTCAGCTGCATATTAGAATCACCTGGTGATGAAGGTCAAACCCAAGCATTTGTAGGTTATTAAATTCTCCAAGTGTTTCCAATACTCATTCAAGATTGAGGACTGCCAAACTAGAAGTTCAAGTGTTCTTGACTAGTCTGCTTCTTGGGGGAGACAGGAATGCCCCTCCGGCTTCACACGTTTAAGCCATAGTACAGGCACAGACCAGTCAGAGGGGACACCAGTGAAAATGAGTCCTGGGGGTCCCCTGATCTCCTGTAGTCAGAATTTTAGTTGCTGGATTGTGAGGATATGTGGGAATCTCAGGGAAGGGGCACATTCAGAGGGCTCAGGGAAGAAGTGGCTGTTACCAATCATCACTCGATAAATAAATAGCAAAGAAAGAAAAGCCTTTCTTATCGGTAGACCTCTGAGGAACCAAACTGTATCTCAGTACCAAGAAAAATGTTTTTTAAAATTAATACTGTCCCAAAATTCGATGAGCAACCTTTTGAGGAAGAATTGAATCAGATGCTGATGAGACTGGAAAGATATGGTGTGGAGGCAACTGTTTTATGAGGCAGAAATTTTAAGCTACACAGGTCCTAAACCTGTTCCTACTCAGGCGTACTTTTATCTGAGCATATATTGGGAACAAATTTGTGCTGTATCTATATTACGAATTCTCTCTCTGACTAGTCATCTATTTAAATAATTCAATAAAAGACTAAATTTTTCTCAAGTTAAAATTAGAAATATATATCTTCATAAAGGTCACAAAATTGTTATAATCATAAATTATAATTTACCAGGAAGAAAAATGTAATCTCCAGTTTAATTTCAAATTAGAATATCTTATATTATTGTTATAATTATCCCGTGATAAAACATCTGGCCCTGGGTGAAAATAATTGCCCACAGATCTTTAGGCATCTTGTGATGGTTGTGTGAGCCCCTGCCTCGGCTGAAATCAACTCTTTTGTGGTTTGCTACTGCCTGGCGCCACCTGGGAAACTCCTCCAACCAGGGAAGTTGCCGCCTTCTCTCCTGCTGTAGGACCGATCCCATCTGGTCTTGCAACTCCGTTCACTAAATCAGCATCCACAAAGTAAGCCTCTGGGATAACTTACCATCCTGCGTGGCCACACACTGCCCTGCACAGCCCAGTCTGGCCTGTCTCAAACCTTCCACAGATGCCTTCAGCGATCAACAAACATGATTACTTCTCTGAAAGTTCCTACCACCTCCTTGTGCGAACTGCAGGTGGGTTGGTGCCCTCCCTACTTCCCTCACCAACTGCTCTTCTTTTTCTTTGAAACTACAGCTCCTTTGAAAAGCTGGCACTAAGAGCTTTATTTCCCTCCATGGCTGTCCATTGCTCTCATCTGACAGCCTCTCCAGGTCACTCTCCTCACGCATTGAGTCTGCAACCAACCGTCTCTTCCTCCACCCCTCCTCTCATGTCTTTTTGGAAATGTCAACACCCAGAGTGGCTCCATCCAGCACAACGGCCTCCCCGTGTCTTGAACTGACTCTTTATGGTGCATCCATCTCTCCTTTCCCAGGCTGGATCCCACGGTCCAGAACCACACCCACCTCCCTAGAGACACTCTGCCTGGCTTGACCCTCTCTCTCTCTCTCTCTCCCCATCATATTTAAACAGCATTATCTCAATTCTGGTCACATTTTCTGTCTACTTTCTTTCCTCAGCTGCACCCATGTGGCTGACCATTGCAAAAGAACTAGCACTTGTGTGCGCTTATGTCAGATTGGCTTAGAACACAGCCACCCTTCCTAGTGTAAGTCCCTTGTCCTTGAATGTCTCTGCTCTGCAGGATGGCTATGTCACCTTCTTTCTCCAGCTTCTAACAACCTCCTGACAACACCCCTGATTCACAGCTGATGGGCTCATCATATGCTTTACAGAAACAACAAATAATTAAACAATGAGAATTACTTCATCACACTTCTGTCAATTTCACTAAGCTACCTACACCAACCTACGTGTTACTCTCTTCTATTGCAATGGGAAAAGTACCTCTGCTTCAAAGGCCAACCCCTTCAATTTCACCTGGATCTCATCTCCTCTCTTTCTCAATGATTTTGCTTCCATAAAACACTCACTATTTCAGCAGACTTGGCACAGCTGACCATTTCTGCCTTCTTGAAACACTCCGTTCCCTTCGTTCCTCCCCTTGTGGGATCCCACACTCACCCAGCACTCACAACTGGTTTTCTTTCTACCTCACTGAAGCCACTCGTTATCTGTCTCCTTTTCCGGCCTCTCTTCTTCTCCTACATCCTTAAATGTTATGTGTCACAGGACTCTGGTCCCATTCTCTGTGTGTGTTGTAATTTTATGTATATTCTCTCTCAAATTAATATAATCTAATCCCATGGCTCAAGTACTAGCTATATGTTAACGGATCCTGAATTTATCTCCAGCCAGAATCCTCCTGCCCTGAGCTTGCTGTTGATACATCTAATTACCTATTTAATATCTAGTCTTAAATGTCTAAAAGTCATTTCAAATTTAACATGGCCAAAAGTGAACTCTATTCCCACCCCCAAATTCACTGTCACTCAAGTTGTACCCTATTAACAGCAGCAAAAGTTCTGAGATTTTACCCTACTTCCATGTGACAACGGAGTCTGCCCTGGTTTCATAGACACTGGCAGAAGACGTGAGACTCTTGAGTCGGAGGTATAGGACTTTATGACTCAAGCACAGCAGGTAGCATGAACTTCCTACTATATCATCTCCCCTTACCCTTGCGTCCCATGGGGATGATGCAGACCTGGCTCACACAGTGGGTTTGTGTCACAGATGAGGAACCCACAGTTCAGGAAATCATGAACCTTTTAAAAGGGCTTCTAGCAAATCTGTCCAATCTTTGCCATGGAGGCAGATGTTATCTTTATAATCCTTGTTTAGGAAACAAAGCTTCCCTCTGACCCAAATGGTGGCACTTTGTCTTCTATGCTTGAAAAGATAGCCCTGAACAAAGCTGGTAATGCCTCTGGCTCGGAAGTACAGAAACTTGAGAGATCCATGGAGAATTATCTCCCAACATCTCAATAAATGGCATCACCATCCCCCCAGGTACTCAGGACAAAATACCTAGGAGGCATCCTGAATTCTTCTCTTTCCCTCGTACCCCAAACCAATCCACTGGTGAGCTCTACTTGCACTGATATCCAAAGTGTATCCTAAGTCTGGGCCTTCTCATCATGGCTAGTCCCACATCACAGTCCAGATTGCTTTCCCTCTCACCAGGACAATGGCGAGGCCTCCTGATTGCTCGGTCTGCCTCAATCCATGCTCTCCTACAGTCTGTCCTCCCTGTAACAACAGAATAATCTTGGGAAAGATCAAACCACTCCCTTGCTGCAAACCTCCTCTATCTCTGCCATCATGGCTTCCTGTTGCATTTAAAATAAAAATCCACTCTCCGTCATTTGACCTACAGGTGCCCTCCTTGAGGCAGGCCTTGCTTACTTCTCTGACCTGAGCCATCTCCCATCCTAATCTTGTTCCCTTTGCTCCTCCTACACTGCCCCTTACATGGGGCTAGCCTGCCCTCAAGTCATGGCTGTGAACTAGCACTTCCTATTACTCAAGAACGGTACCCCCAGACTATCCAGTAGTTGCTTCCTTCTCATCACTTATCTCTCCAATCAAATTTCATCTCTTTAGGGCAGCTTTCAAACACCCTAACTAAAGCTCTGATCACCCTCAACCACATTACACAGCTGTATCCACTTGCTCATAAAATCTGGAATCTTGTTATTATGCAATTGTTTACCTATTTATTGTTGGCCTGGGGGGCTGGAATGCACAGTCTTCAAGGACAGTGCAATGGGACTGTCTTGTCCACTACTGCTTAGGTCAGGGCCTGGTGCAGAGGAGGTGCTGACTGCTCTGAGCTTTCAGGAATGTTTTTAAACACAGCTACAGATGACGTGGTGGGAAGATCAATAGACTACAAACTGCCATACTGCCTATGCAGACTACACTACTTAATCACTGTGAACCTCTCTTTCCACATCAGTAAAATTAAAGAATTGTATAAAACCATCCGTAATATTTCCTGCAGTTGTAAATTACACAACTTTGTGAACAGGGTCAGATTGAGTAGTGAATGATAATAATTTGAATATTAAAACTTGAATGTTAAATATGCTATTTTTCAAATATGTTTTTATAAGTTTATTTTGCTTGCTGTTACTCATATGTTGCCTTTCTAGGGAGCTCTAGATGAAAACAAAATCTATGAACAAATAACAGGTAAGAAAGATTTTGAAGTGCTCAGTAGAGACTGTTGAATGATACCAAGATGTTTTACTTCTTAGTTCTTCATACTTCAGATGTGAATTATTTTTAGATTATAAAATGTTTATGATTTATTTCAACATTAATGTCATATTTTGACAAAGCATAAATGAGTCGAAAGATAACCACATGCAGATAAGTTGAGGAACAGCTAGCGTCCTGTGCACACCTCAGTGCTGAGGCTGGACACGGGTGGGCTTTGGGAAGGCATTGTGAAACTCAACATCTCACTGCTAGGATGGGTGACAAACCAAGGCCTCTCTAAGCAGTAATGCTCACATTTATTCAGTGGACCACCATCAAATAACAGTGCTCTCAGAAGAGCATAATGAAACACTATGTTTAATTACATCCCACAAACCAAAGAAAATTTTGCTGGCAGAAAATATGATGTTTGCCATATAAAATAATGTTCATAAACACACCCACATGCACACACAGTCAATATGGACCCTACTGACTATTTAAAAATCTTTCTTGCCTTTTGTTTGTTCATATAATTTGTTCTCATCTAGAGCTCCCTGGAAAGGCAACATACGAATAACAGCAAACATAATAAACTTAAGAACAAAAATTTGAAAAATAGCATAAGATTGGGATAATTATATCCATTAACCATTTTATAAAGTAAGGGAAGATGGGCATTATTTAATTCAGCAGTGAAACATTTTGTTCCAGCTCATAAAAGTCCATTTTTTCTCAGAAGCACATTTGAGACACACTGGAGACACCCCTGGAGATCAGCTTTCCTTTACAAAACTTCGATTTGAAAAAAGAGGCTCAGAGGAGCCTGTTGTAAAGGGCTAGCACTGAGGAGAAACAGCTCTGCTTCCAGGAGACCCGAGGGGAAGGAGAATAAAAAAAAAAATTTAAATAGGCATCAGAACATTAAGGGAATTATACAATAATAAACCTTTGTGTAGCATTTCACAGACTGAAAATACATTTCCATGTATATTGTTGTAGTTCAGATGTCTACCTCATCTTACATATGGGGAAACTGAGGCAAAGAAAGGAAAGGGGTGCCCACCTGAAGCAATGGCCCTTGCAGGTGGTGTTCTTAGAGCTTGTCCAGGGCAGTCGGCTTTATGGATTGGAGTCCAGCCAGGAGCTAGGTAAGCTCTAGACTCAGAACCGGCAAGCTGACACTTGCTTTACCTCTTCCCTCTTCAACACATACAGACGGCCCATCCCCTGCCCGTGCCTTGTGGTGGCAGTGTTGGTGGCCTCTTCATTCTCCTCCTTACATCCAGGCATCCCTCATCCTAACTTGTCCTGTAGTATTAGCTTTCCTCCTCGTGGAGACACACTTTGTTCCGTCCCCACAGCCTCCTTTCCAGGATCTCTGTTTACTCCCAAGATGAGGGACCCTCCTCTCCTGAAGAACATGCTCTTCATCCATTTCCTCCGTTCCAATCGGTCATCACATGCATATAATAATTTTCATGCAGAGCTAAGAATAGACGACAGGAGCTGTGGTGTGAGGAGAAGTAGGGGCCCCTTCAAATATAAGGGAGTCTGGGTTTCCTGGAGGGCCAGGCACTCTGTTAAAGAGAAATAAGGGATGAGGAAGGGTGGCCGTGACCAGAAGAGAGAAAGGAGATTAGTTCTCTCAGTGACTTTCCCAGTCAGAGGACTCCTAAAAGCCGAGTTGGATGTGGAATCTCAGTCTGCAGACTACAAGTCCAGGGATCTTTTCTCTTGGTTGGGCTTGGCTGGCTTTTATGAAATTTTACCAGACATAAGAGAACACTTTGTAGCTAGAATTTAGTAGTGCTGGCTCTGCCATCAGATGACAGGGGTTCAAATCTTATCTCTGCTAGTTACTGACTTGTGACAGTGAGCTAGTTATTTAACTCCTCTAAGCTTCAATTTCCTCATTTATATGATGGGAATAAAATAGTAGTTCTTTATATTTCTAATAGGATTATTTTGCATATTTACTTAGATAACACATGTAAGACATTTAGCATAATGCCACCAAATAATGTAAATGACAGCTATGAGGCTGATCTTTGCCTAAGACATCATTTCCCACACAATGTGATCAATTCCCTATACTACCACAAATGACAAGTCCAAATATTCCATGCTTATCTGGGCTATCATGACAAATGAACGGCAGACCCTAGCAAGGAGGTCAGACAACAGGACAGCTGTGGTGGTGGTCAGAAAGCTAGGCAGATGTGTTTGTAGAAGGTGGTGGATATTCACGTGGAGTAAGTCACAGACACTGGAGTGCCTACTTGCGGGGAAAGTTCACAGTACACGTCACCAGGACCTGAGAGTATGGAGGGAAGTGGTTCTCAAACTCTTTGGTCTCAGAACCCCTTTACATTCAAAATTAGTGAGGGCCCCCTGCTTTGTTTTTGTGGATTGTATCTGCTAATATTTACTGTGTTAGAAATTAAAATTGAGTCATCTGTAAAATATTTTTAAATATTTATTTTTTATTCATGAAAATAACATATCCACTGAGTTAACATAAATAATATATATTTTATGAGAAATAATTGTATTTTCCAAAGCAGAATAATCAGTATAAGAAGAATGGCATTATTTTACATTTTTATATATCTCTTTAGTGTCTGGCTTAATAGAAGACAGCTAGATTCTTACATCAGTTTCTATATTCGTCTATTGTGATACCACACAGAATAGAGTCTGTGAAACATGCCACTGTATACTAATGGGAGCGTGGGAGTGAAAAAAAAACAATAACAAGTCAGTATTATCATGAAAACAGATATGAACTGTGTGCTCCAAAAAGATCCACCCCATGGATCCCTAAACTACACTTTGAGAACACTGTCCTAGGCTTAAGCCTTCAATAGCACCCAACTGCATAGATTTGGTAATGACCATGAGTCTACTCATGAAGGGCTGGATGACCTAATAAAGTAATAGGTCAAGGACAGAAGGTGAATTTGGATATGAAAGACCAAGAACATGCTGAAAGCCCTAACACGCCAAAGGAGAGTAATGGACAGTGAAATAATAAGGGGAAAGCTGGTAGATGAAACAAAAAAGCAAACAAGATTATGAACTTTGATTCCAGGGCAGAGACCGTCTCTCCTATGCTATCTTTACATTCTCATCTCTGTCTGGATAATTTCTGGTTTATACTAGAGTAAGAACCAATCACTGGTGGTAACAGCAAGGGCCTAAGACTATCTCTAATTGAGATTAATTCTAATTTTCTGGAAGTAAATAGAAGTACTTAACAAATCTGTAGTAAGAATATTGGTAGCACCTATGGAAATGGTGCTTGCAAAGTTTTGGAATTTATGCTTTTAACATCTATAATCATACTTTTATTTTCTATGATAGTAAAACTAACATGTAATATTTCTAATTTAATTATTTCAGTGCCTGAAGTCAAGGTATATACAAGATCTCCAATGATAGCAAAATCTGTATCTGTAGCTAGAGCTAGGATCTCTTCAGGAGCAATAATACTTTTAGTATGTATAATGGCAAATGACTTTATTGGTAGCCATGGTATTGGGAAAAGTCCATAGGAAAATAAAGTGCAATTTTTAGCATTACTAATTAAATACTCTACTGCAATACCTATTGTTATAGAGGTCATCGGAATTCCAGGAGCATGCCAGTGCTCTCAGTTATGGGTATTATGTCCTATAACCCAAGAAACAAGTTGGGCTATTCCAATAACTACATCTAAAGAAATAGTATTTACAGGGCCTAACATGGTGTTATCTGAGACACCAAGATAACCTATGACATCTATAGCAAGTATATATAAATTATCTGTTGTTTAATTGATGGGGCTACAAGAATAACTATAACTTAAAGAACAGTAGTGTATATTCTACTGCAAAATAAGCATCCATAGCTTGTAATGGATGTATCCCTAAACATATCTGCAACATCTATCATGCTTGCAGTAGCCATATCTGCTGTGGCTAGAGTACTAACAATTGTGAAAACTTAGGTAGCGTAAGACCGAATATCTGTTAACTGATATTCTAATCTGTCATAGTTGTCTTAAAGAGTTATCTGAGGTAATTATCCTGCCTTGAGTAGTAATCATGGAACTAGAGTAGAGTTTAGGGCACTAGAAGTAGATGCAGTAGCAGAAGTACTCATTGTCATTACATCAGGAGTGGTAGTATTTAAAGCATGTATGGTACTATTTGTAATATCTGTGGTAGCACTAGTTGCAATAATAGGTAAATAATTATCCAAAGAATTTGCTGTTAGCAGATGGTGAGTTTCTGTATCTAGACCAGCTGTTGTTATAATGTCCGAAGCTGTCGTGATATTGGGAATAGAAATGTGTGTGGTATTACCTGTAATGCTGTTGGAGTTATCTGCATCAGTAATATTTACTGCATGTCCTGTCGTGTTTATAGTATTGGGAATAGCTGTGGTACCTGGAAGATAAGTGTTTGTATGGACTGCATCAGAAGTTGTAGTTGAAGCTGTAGTTTCTGTGTTGGAAATATGTGTAGCTATAGTGGTAGTAGATGCTGTAACGGTATGTCTAGTAGCTTCAGTAGTAGATGTAATATCTGTAGTGTCTGTATGTGAAGAAGTGGCCAAGTCTTGTGTACTAGCAATTATTGTGTCTGGAATAGTAGAGGAAGCATTCACATCAGTAGTTGTGATACTAACACTAACAGTAGTTGGGCTGTCCTTAGTAGGAGTACCCATAATACCTCTAACACCTGGTATGCTACTGGTAAGATTTGTACTGTTGGTATTTGGTGTAGTGGTATCTTCAGTGCCTATGGAGGTGGTATTTAAAGCATTGGTAGGAGCATCTGAAGGGTAAGCTGTGGTGACGTTTCTGGTAAGGGCAGTTGGAGATATATTATCTGTGGTGGCATCATTAGGAGTGCCTATAGGAGGTGGAGTTGAAATGACTTAAGTGGTAGTTTCGATAGAAGTAGCATTTGTAGTCTTTGTAATCACAGTACTTGTGGTGACTCCCATCACTGCATTTTCATTCCCTGCAGTGGTAATGTTTATGTTTGTAGGGGTTGAATCCATAATAGTGGATGTGGAGCTACTACAATAGTGCTTGTAGTAGTAGTAGTGTCAATGGTGTCCAGAGTAGAAAAATTTGTAGGAATTAGTGTCGTGTGGCTTAAGGATGGTATGGTAGTAGTAGCTGAATGAGGATTAGAGAACTATGTGGTGTGTGTGGTAGCATTTTTAACATCTGCAGTGGTAGGGGGAAAGGAAATAAAGTCTTGTGTAGTAGATAGTAATGTATCTGTGGCAGTTGCTACAGGAAAGGTAGTATCTGTGAAGCTAAGAGTACTAGTAGCTGTGCTGTCTGTAGTGAGGTTTCTTGTTGAATTTGTCATGATGGGAGAGGTTCCATGGCCCAGATTTATAGAATTTAACATTGCAGTATTAGTAGTTCTAAGGGAGGTAGTAGTTGATCCTTCTGGTGATACAGTGTTTATAAAATCTGTTGCAGCAGGTTCAGTAGGTGCAGTGAATTTGTCTGTTGAAATAACTGTTGTATCTAGACTAGTGGTATTATCTTTGGTGCTGGTAGTGGCAACAGTAGCATCTATTATTTTGGTATTTTTTGTATCAAGGGTGTTGAAATTAGTGATGTTTGCATTAGTAAGAGTAGTGAAATTAGTAATTATATCAGTAGTGAATGTATTATTTGTTGGAAATATGCTCAAAATAGGAGTAGTAGAGTTAGGAGTAGAAGTAAGAGTAGGAGTAGGAGTGGTGGGAGGAGTTTGGTAATAAGTAGTCATGACAGAAATAGTATTACTTGTGCCAATAGCATCAGTACTTGGAGAAGGAGTAGTCACATTAGGAACAATATTACCAGTGCTAGCAGCACTCATGCTTGTAGAAAGAGTATTAGTCACAACGGACAGAGTATTATTAGTGTTAGTAGCAAGAGTATTTGCAGAAGAAGTAGTCATTATAGAAATACTGTTACTAGTGCTTTCACCACCAGACATTGTAGGCGAAAGAGGATTTGTAACAGAAGCATCATTACTAGTGCTAGCAACAACACTATTTGTAGAAGTAGTTTTTACCATAACAACGGTAGTGTTCATAGCATTAATAATTTCAGATAAAGAAGTAGTCATAATAGAAAAACTATTGCTAGTAGTATCCACATCAGTATTTGTAAGAGAAGGAATAGCTGTAATTGGAACAATATCAGTGCTAGTATCATCAGTACTTACATGAGAGGAAGTGGTTATAAAAGAAAGATTAGTACTAGTGTTGGCATTAGTAGAATTTGTTGGAAAAGTAGTAGTTATATCAGAAATAGTAGTACTATTGCTAACATCAATAATATTTGTTTGGGAAGCAATAGGGGTAATAAGAGCAGTAGTACTAATGCTAGCATCAGCAATACTTGTCAGAAAAGGAGTGACTGAAATTGTTCTAACAGTAGTAATACTTGTAGGGGAAGGCATAGTTGTATTAGGATTAGTAGTATTAGTGTTAGCATCAGCATCAGAAGATATGGCTGTGGTATAAACAGTAGCACTAGTGCTAGCAGTAGTAGTACTCATAGGGGAAGGAGTAGTTGTAGCAGCGACAGCGGTACTAGTTGTAACATCAATAGTACTTTCTGGGAAAGGAGTTGTTGTGACAGGAACAGTAGCACTAGTGCTAGCAGTAGTAGTACTTGTAGGAGAAGGAGTAGTTGTAGCAGGGACAGCGGTACTAGTTGTAACATCAATAGTACTTTCTGGGAAAGGAGTTGTTGTGACAGGAACAGTAGCACTAGCGCTAGCAGTAGTAGTCCTTGTAGGGGAAGGAGTAGTTGTAGGAGTGACAGTGGTACTAGTTGTAACATCAATAGTACTTTCTGGGAAAGGAGTTGTTGTGACAGGAACAGTAGCACTAGTGCTAGCAGTAGTAGTATTCGTAGAGGAAGGAGTATTTGTATGAGCAACAGCGGTAGTAGTTGTAACATCAATAGTACTTTCTGGGAAAGGAGTCATGACAGGAACAGTAGCACTAGTGCTAGCAGTAGTAGTACTCATAGGGGAAGGAGTAGTTGTATGAGGAACAGCGGTACTAGTTGTAACATCAATAGTACTTTCTGGGAAAGGAGTCGTTGTGACAGGAACAGTAGCACTAGCGCTAGCAGTAGTAGTACTCATAGGGGAAGCAATAGTTGTAGGAGGGAGAGTGGTACTAGTTGTAACATCAATAGTACTTTCTGGGAAAGGAGTCGTTGTGACAGGAACAGTCGCACTAGTGCTAGCAGTAGTAGTACTCGTAGGGGAAGGAGTATTTGTATGAGCGACAGCGGTACTAGTTGTGACATCAATAGTACTTTCTGGGAAAGGAGTCGTTGTGACAGGAACAGTAGCACTAGCGCTAGCAGTAGTAGTACTTGTAGGGGAAGGAGTAGTTGTAGGAGGGACAGCGGTACTAGTTGTAACATCAATAGTACTTTCTGGGAAAGGAGTCATTGTGATAGGAACAGTCACACTAGCGCTAGCAGTAGTAGTACTCGTAGGGGAAGGAGTAGTTGTAGGAGGGACAGCGGTACTAGTTGTAACATCAATAGTACTTTCTGGGAAAGGAGTTGTTGTGACAGAAACAGTAGCACTAGTGCTAGCAGTAGAAGTACTCGTAGAGGAAGGAGTAGTTGTAGGAGGGACAGCGGTACTAGTTGTAACATCAATAGTACTTTCTGGGAAAGGAGTCATTGTGATAGGAACAGTAGCACTAGTGCTAGCAGTAGTAGTACTCGTAGGGGAAGGAATAGTTGTAGGAGCGACAGCGATACTAGTTGTAACATCAATAGTACTTTCTGGGAAAGGAGTCATTGTGATAGGAACAGTAGCACTAGTGCTAGCAGTAGTAGTACTTGTAGGGGAAGGAGTAGTTGTAGGAGGGACAGTGGTACTAGTTGTAACATCAATAGTACTTTCTGGGAAAGGAGTCATTGTGACAGGAACAGTAGCCCTAGCACTAGCAGTAGTAGTACTTGTAGGGGAAGGAGTATTTGTATGAGCAACAGCGGTAGTAGTTGTAACATCAATAGTACTTTCTGGGAAAGGAGTTGTTGTGACAGGAACAGTAGCACTAGTGCTAGCAGTAGTAGTACTGGTAGGGGAAGGTGTATTTGTATGAGCGACAGCGGTACTAGTTGTAACATCAACAGTACTTTCTAGGAAAGGAGTCGTGACAGGAACAGTAGCACTAGTGCTAGCAGTAGTAGTACTCGTAGGGGAAGGAATAGTTGTAGGAGCGACAGCGGTACTAGTTGTAACATCAATAGTACTTTCTGGGAAAGGAGTCATGACAGGAACAGTAGCACTAGCGCTAGCAGTAGTAGTACTCGTAGGGGAAGGAGTAGTTGTATGAGGAACAGCGGTACTAGTTGTAACATCAATAGTACTTTCTGGGAAAGGAGTCGTTGTGACAGGAACAGTAGCACTAGTGCTAGCAGTAGTACTTGTGCTAGCAAAACTAGTGATAGTCTCAGAATTGGTAGTCTTCGTAGCAGACAGAGAAGGATGACAACTAATCGGGGAGGCACTTGTCATAGCTGAAGTAGGAACTATAGCACCACCATGAATCCAAACAACCCTCGTTAACTTTTCCAGGCTGATAATCTTGTCGGTCAATTGAATAGTTAGTGTCTGCCAGAAAAGAAAAGATAAAGTGGGTATTTTAGAACTTCTTAAATATCATATTTAAGTCTCAAATTATAACTTAACAAAAATGATATATTCATTCTTTTCCAAGAAAGTAACAGGATTAAACATTCCTTTTCAGGTCACATTGATTCCAGTCAGATAAATATGGAGAGAGACTCTGTGTGCATAATCCCTATGCTGGAAATCTCTTTCTTTCCACTTCATTCAGTTAGAACCACATTGTTCACAAATATTTACAATTACCAATGTTTATTAAAATAACTTTGCTTTGCCGTTGGGTGTTAACCTTCCTGCTGGTACGCTTGTTTAATGTTTTCACCATTCCCAACACCTAGGATAGTGCCTGGCACAGAACAGGCATCTGACATGCTACGGAGTTTTATAAAAAGAAGATACCCAAGGATTTTCTACCCGTCTTCACTAGAAGCAATTACTTGTAAAGAGAGATTTCGAACCTAATGGTCCAGGAAAAATGTTTTACAGTAAATGCCTAGAAGATCCTATAGAAAGGCTGCTCAGAGGGGTCATTTTCTAAAATCTAACTACCATCAGGGCACAAAGTTTACCTTTTAGCAAACAGGAACAACAGTTATTCATTTTCACCTTTCTAAAACATCCCTCGTGGGTTACTGAATCCATATTTATGATTAGTTGGACGTTCTAAAGTGGGATATTTTCCCCTTTGTGGTTGCCCTTAGTAACTCTATTGGTACTTCGTCTTCCAAAACGCTGGTTTAGTTGGTTCTGGCAGCCTCTAGTAGGGTCTGCTATTTATGTCACTCTGGTTTGTTAATCTTTATCTTATACCACAGGTGGGATCTACTCATTTGATGATTACCACAGTTCACTGAGAATACCACAGAGAATGTGTGATATTTTCAACCCGTAAGATACATCGATTTGACCAGGGATATGAATAACTGCAGGAAGGAGGGGAAACCTTTCAACAACTTTAGGAAACCACTTTTTCTTTTCTTATAGCCTCTGTGGCAGAAGTAAATAAATTTTGTTATGCTACCCTGGAGCCCAACTTATTAAAACATAGCACAGTTTCTTTTGTAAACACATGGAGAGCCTCTCATCGAACCAGCGATTGCTGGTGCCTGCACTACACTGGGAGGAACACCAAGGTGCATTTTATAACATAATTCAAAACTCTCAGCTTTTTAGGAACATAACCACTGCACATATTTACAACCTTTCTATGACATATAAATAAAACAATGATAATAATTTTGGCTATTATCAAAATTATTGGTGACAATGTCGCAACATAATAAAATGAACTTATGATAATATTCCTTTCAGACATACCTGGTTATAAGGGTCACTCTTGAAATTCGTCTCCATAAATTGCTGGTTGTCATAGATGAAATAGACTTGTGTCACATAAGTAGGGTTTATACCCCAGATTCTAATATATCCAACTTTCAATGGATTTGAGTCATTCAAATACTTATTGTGTATGGTCCAGATTTGCAGGATGTTCTATAAAGAATTTATGAAGAGGAAAAAATACATAATACATTGTTGATAGACTATGCTCCATGTTATTAAAATGTTAAAAAACCTCAAATTATTTTTGGTGTATTGGTTTGTTATTTTGTTTTTAAATTTTATTGATACATAATAATTGTACATATTTATGGGGCTTGTATGATATTTTGACACATGCATACAATGTATAATGATCAAATCGGAGTATTTAGGATATCTATCCCCGCAAGCATTTGTCATTTCTTGTTCGAAACATTCCAAATTTTTTCTTCTAGTTATTTTGAAATATACCATAAACTGCTGTTAATTATAGTCACCCTACTTTGGCTGTCAAGCACTAGAACTTAGTCCTGCTCTCTAAGTGTAGGTTTGTACCCATTAACCAACCTCTCTTCACTACCCTCCCCTCCCCAGTGCCTGGTAACTATCATTCTACTCTGTAAACACTTCATGGAGACATACTTCCTGAGTATCTACTTTAATAAGTTTGATGATGACAAAAATGGGTTCATATACCAGCTTTAGGAAAGTTATTTTACTTATATTATTAGTATCCTTATAATAATTTTAAAAAGAAGGTATCACTATCCCTTTGACTGATGGGGAAACTGAGGCTCTTGGTGATGCGGAGAGTAGCCCAAGGCCATGCAGATAGACAACATAGAGTTGGAGCCACAGGCATCCACATGCATAGTACCACAGCAGTTAATACAGGACAGACAAAGCACTGCAAATAGTCTCTACAACCAAGGACACTTGGCAAGAAATATAGGAACTTATCTAAATCATAAACTGTTATCAATAAAAGGGTTAAAATAATATGAGATAAATCAAGAGGTGGTACATCATTAAGGCCCTTAATTAAAATCGTAATGAATATTTGTTATTGGTGTGAAGAGAAAGAAAAAATACTTTGGGAATAGGGTACTCAGGGGTGGACCCAGGAAGGATGTGGGAGGTCAGAAGTCCTGGAAAGATGTATAGGAGTTATAATGGTGATATGAACGGGAAAGGGAATGAGGGGAAGGGACACATCAAACAAAGGCACACTCATTGAGTGAGTGCCAGGGCTACTGTAGCTGGTGCTGAGTAAACAGAAAAGTGAGGCTGGGTAAGCATGCAAGATAAGATTAAGAAGATTCTATGAAATAAGTCGAGGAGGTAGTTGCAGTACTTTGAAGCTATAAATTTCTCCATTCTGATGACAGCTATAGAAAGAGAAGGAAACATGTTCAACTGCCATTGTGAAGAATGAGTAAGACTCTTGTGGCTGGTTGTGCAGGCAAAATCAAGGGAAAATTCAAGAAAAGGGATACAACTTGAAGTAAATGGGTATACTAAAGGTAATTTCTATTTATTGGGGGAGAGCTGATTGTTAAATTTCCTGGAATTTTGCAAGCCGACTGATAGCTTAAAATTGGCTACCGTGGTAGGAATATTTACACTACAGAAATCAGCAAATGCTGCGAATCAGCTGCCACCCCCACAAGCTGCATACCAGGCAGGACACCACTGATAATAATTATCCCCTGGAGAAAGTTAGGAGCTTTCTTTCAATATAGGCCACTTATCCTTAGGGAAGAATCCATCAAACATCACAGAAATAGGAATCAATTTATCACTGCTTTGGAATAATGGATGAATGGAATTTTAGAGGTAGGAGTTTTTCAGGGGCAATCTAATGTTTTATAATTAAAAAGACACAGATTAAACAAGGTACCTTCCCTAAAATGAATAACTAGTTAGTAGTAGAAATATCCAGAACTTCCAGGCCTTTCCACAAGGCCATCTTAGATTATCTGGGAGTCATCGGACCCTCAAGATATGCATGCACAGCCAAGATTATCCAAGTAGCTCAACAGATCCATGGCTGACTGCTGATGTGGGTGAGCCAGCCAAGATCAGCCAAGGCCACCCAGATCATCTGAACTCTGCAAACCTGTGAGCTAAATAAGTGCTCATTTTTGCATGCCACTGAGGTTTTGAGGTTGTCTGTGATGCAGCATTATTGCATAATAGATAGCTTATATAGCATTTATCCCTCAAAATTTTATTAGCCAGAACCTTTCTTATCTTTGGAAAAAATATTACACATTTAAGGACCCATTTTTTTCCCAGCATTGTATAGATTCCAATTTTCTTTTTATAGAGTTATGGCTCACTGGATAATTACCAAAATAATGACTATTTCTTCCTTATTTTAATGTCAACAGACCTGGATTATAAAAGTAAAGGCAAAAAGGACCTCCTATTAAAATGTGGGATATTGTATTTATATAGTTAACTGATAGTGTTTAATCCGTAGTTAACCAGGAAAGGATTTATAAAATTCAGTAAGAGAGTTTTACCTGAGCTGCTGTAAAGTTTGCCAAGAAATAATTTCCATTTTCATAGGTATCTGCACAGAAGGAAAAGAAAAGAATAAACAACTACTTGCTGCTTCAAGTGTAGCAAATAATCTTGTGTACAGTCAGAAAAGATACCATGCGGTGACAATTACTGATAATTATCACTCTGTGAGGAGCACTAAAAATAGCAGTTGAGGAAATATTTCACCCGAGGTTAGTATAGGGATGTGCAAGTAGAAGAGGGTGTCTTGGGGTCAGAGTCTGACGGTTGCACATGCGAGAGGGTCTGGGTCAAACTAAGGATACATCCCACAGGTAAAGCGTAGACGGCTGCTGCGTGGTTATTCTGTTCTGGCAGAGCAAGCAGGTAGCCATGAGAGTTCACATGGCTATGATGATAAAGGCTCAAAGCAGAGGAGAGTGGCTAGGAATTCAGGCTCCCAAGTCAGGTAGACAACGACGCAAATCCCAGCTCTTGTTCTTTGTAGTTGTGCAACCCCAGGCAGTTACTTAACAGTTTACCATCTGTAGAATGGGGACTGTAGTACCAGTTAACGGCATTGTGGTATATTTTCTCTTATAAGGCTCAACTTCTGCTACTCCCTTGAAACCTGGTTCAGATGTCTGGTCAACCTCCCTTTTCCGACTTTTGGATTTCTTATTGTCTTATCAACCACGCTAAGTTTAATGTAAAACATCTCATATTAAATGCTTAAAATAAAGCTTTATTCACCTTACATATTAATGATACATTTTATTAAGAACTCATGTGTCAGGAATTTTCTACATATGTTCAATCATTTTATCTGCATCAACAATTACAATATAGATGTACCTTGTAGGTAATTAAAGATGAATAAATGCAGACAAAGAAATATAAAGTAATTTTCCAGAAGTCACACAGCTAGAAAATGACTGAGATGGTATTTGAACCCAGATTTATTTAATTTCAGCATGCCACATGCCTCTCCATAAAGTTATCAGATTATTTTAAAAAGAAAGTCTGAAGACTGAATTGAGCTCAGAAAAAATAAGTCATCTAATTCCTTCATATCCTTGCTTTTAGCAAGTCTTCATCTATAAATTGGCAACCAAATCATTTGAAAAATATCTCTCCTATATACTATATTAAATGAATATAGGGTTATGTTATCCATACATGATTAAGAGAAATTTAAAATATGATTCACAATACCATCAAAAAGTTAAAATATTTAGGGTACATTTAACAAAATATATGCAAGACCCATGCACTCAAAATTATAAAACATTGTAAAGAGTAATTAAAGAAGATCTAAGTAAATGGAAATTGTATACACAGATAGATTCATAGGTAGAAAGATGACAGATATCCAAAATTGGTCTATAGAATCAAAGCAATTCCAGTCAAAATTCCACAAGGATGGTTTTGTTGTTAAAAATTGACAAGCTGATTTTAAAATCTGTGTAATATAAAAGAGCTAGAATAGCCTAAACAATTTTGAAAAATAACAAAATATTAATAGAATAACTTATCCAATTTTATTTCATAACCAACTATAAAGCTATATTAGTCAAGACAGTACAGTATTGGCAAAGGATAAACATATAGATTAACAGAACAGAATGAATAATCCAAAAGTAAACTCTCAGCCATATATGACCTATTACTATCTCACAGAGGTATCAGGATAATAAAATAGGGAAAAGATTGTGCTTTCAAAATGCAGTGCTGGGACAATTGGATAAATATACGTGAAAAAGGAAATGACATACATATACAAATACATACAAAATTTAATACGAAATAGATTATGGTCCTAAATGTAAAAACTAAAGCTTCAAACTTTCAAAAAAATAGGATAAAATTTTTATAACCTTGAGCAAGACACAAGAAGCACAAATCATGAAAGAAAAACATGAATAAATTGATTCTTACCAAAATTAAGGTTTGGTGCTAGATCACCACTGTTTTTTGTGGCTGAGTACTAATTATACTTCAATAAAATATTCAAAAAATAAAAAAAATTTAAGGTTTGCTTTTTGCAAGATGCCATATGGAACTGAAAAGGCAAACCGCAGACAGGGAGACACACATGTACACCTGATAAAGGAGTAGTATCCATAACTTTTGCAGCTCAATAATAAAAAGACAAATAATGCAACAAAAAATGGGGCAAAGGACTTGAGTTGATCTCACATAAGCAGATACACAAATGGCCAATAAACATATGATAAGATGCTCAACATCAAGGAAATACAAATTAAATCTGTAATGCAATGCCCTGTATGTCTATTAGGATGGTTACAATTTTAAAAACTGACAATACCGACTGTTGGCGAGGATGTAGAGAACTGGAACTCTCAATTATTACTGTTAGTAATGGAAAATAGTAAAGCCACTTTAGAAAATAATTCGGCAATTTCTTCAAAAGTTAAACATATATTTATCCTATGACCTGGCCCAGCAATTCCATTCCCAGGTTTTTAACCATGAGAGGTGAAAACATATGATCACAAAATGACTAATACTCACATAATCATGGCATATTTATGCATAACGGCCAAGGAATAAGACAACTGAAGTATTTGTTAGTAAGTACATGGATAAACAAATTGTGGTATATTCACACAATGAAATTTCATTTAAGAATACAAAGTAATTAACTCCTTTTACATGCAACAACATGGGTGAATTTCAAAGGCATTTTGCTAAGTGAAAGAAGCTAAAAACACAGAAGGAGTACACACTATATGATTCTATTTATATGAAACCTAGAAAAACTAAATCTAATACATAGTGACAGAAAGCAGAACAGTGGTTTTCAGAGCCTAGAAGGATGGCTGGGAGTGGTGGAACGTTGACTAGCCAGGAGAACAGTCACTGCAGTCACGCCTTGGGATCTGCAGGGGATTGGGCACAGGACCCCTGCAGACATAAAATTCCACATAGGTGCAAGTCCTTGATATAAAATGGTGTAGTATTTGCATGTAACCTATGTAGCCTCCTCTATACTTTAAATCACCTCGAGATTACTTATAATATCTAATACGATAATGCCTAAGACAATGTAAATGCTACCTAAATAGTTGTTGTACTGCATTTTTAAGGAAATAATGACAAGAAAAAAAGCCTGTATATGTCTGCCACAGACCCAACCACTGTTGGCCTAACTACGTTTTCAGTCCATGGTTGGTTGAATCCAGAAGGGCCAACTAGATAAAGTGAGCTTTAGGGTTATGAAAATGTTCTATATCTTGATTATGGTTATACAACTGTATATATGATATTTGTCAAAATTTAACTGCATTCTTAAAATGGATACATTTTATTTATCTAAATCACAACTCTTTTAAAGTGGTTACAAGATAATAATTTCACTTCTAGGAATCTACCCTATGAAAATAATCTAAAATGCAAACAAAAGTTAATACACGAGGATGTTATTTATAACAATTAAAACCGAAAACATCCTGTATGGAGATTAATTATAAAGAGTTAGATAAATTATAGTATATCCTCTCAGTATATTATGATAATCATAATTATGATTACAAGGAGTACATAATGACATCTAGACATATTTCTGTCATCATGTTAAGTAAAAATAAACAGGATTCACAAATTAAATATGTAGTATGTTTTCAGCTATGTAAAAAATTGAGCATTTTCTTAAGTACTATAAAAGGAAAAGGTAATACAGCAAAAGTATTAAAAGTGCTTTTTT
Organism: Lepilemur ruficaudatus; assembly: GCA_963574885.1. NCBI lineage: Eukaryota > Metazoa > Chordata > Mammalia > Primates > Lepilemuridae > Lepilemur > Lepilemur ruficaudatus. The sequence goes on along the minus strand of CAUYRT010040742.1, from coordinate 51,234 downwards.
TGCTAATTTTCTATCTTTAAATTTTTTCAAGATAACATCTTATCCCTTAATGAGAATATTTTATCCTTATAATGAAGAATACTGAGAAAAAACATTGAGAAATACTAGCAATGAAAAATAAGTTACAATTACAGAAAATGTAGCATGTTGCAAGATTAGAATGCTTCAGTCCACAGTAATAAGTGGTAAAAAGTGAGAGTCAGTTGGTAACAATTTGTTAGAATTTCTATAGAAACGTCTAAGGAAGAGGGTTTTCTGATTATAATGACAAATCCCACTTATCTAAGATAGAACTAGCATATTTTACCTCTACGGGACAAAGAAAGCTTACAAAGTAACATTTCACTAATATAAGTACCCTTTTAGCAATACTTAATTCTCCATTTATGAGTCATCAAGAAATATTTTAGGCTCTACATTGTCTCCTGAGAGGGCCTACTTCTGAGAAAAAGGATGCCTGGTTTAGATGGCTGGCCTAAATAATAAAGTCATGTGTGTGGCCCTTTGAGAATGAATTAACTAACAGCTTTATATCTGCATTCACACTTTTTTTTTAAGTCACAGTGATATAGTTATACAGAAACAGATCACAAATCCATAACATCAGGCTCCTGTACCTACAAAGGTGGGGACCATAGCTGGTCTATAATAGTTATAGTATAATATACATGAGCAGGCAAAGTTGTAAAAATTCTTCAAACCCCATTGTCTTATTGACAGTAGCAGAAACAGAGATATGTTTCCAGTTCATGCTAATTATATGCTAAGCCACTATGGTACAGATTTTCTGAATGACATTTAGGAACGCTGGAGAGTTCATACTCACCAATGCTTTGTCCGTCATCCCAGAACATCTGGCCTTCAGCTTCCCCACTGTCATCCAAAGCAACGGTCAATCCCATAAATTGTTGACGACTATAAAAAAAAATGAGGTTTTGCAGGTTGTAAGATAAAGAACAGCTTTTGTTAAAAATACTACTTATCCAGAAATAAAGGTAATATACTAAATATGCACATAAAGTTCTAAAAATAGGTAAAATGAGATAAAATTTAGGACACTTAAAAGTTATTGGAAAAAGGTTTAAAATTTAATGAAACATTTGGTTTAACTTAAACTTTCAAAAACCAAAGATACATACTTTGCATATATACACATTATAAGTAATATGATTAAATATTATTTCCTTAGGAGAAAAACACTCCAAAAAAAACCTCTCACATTTCAGGTTGCTACAGAATAAAATCCAAAGTACTGAGCTTAGCATTCACAACCCTCTGTGATCTGATCCTTTTCTGTTTGAAGTTTATTTATTTTACCCCTTCCCTTATCTGTGCTCCAGTTAAAAAGGATTGTTTACTATTGCCCAAACCCAACTCATTTTTCACCTTCAGTTCTTTAATCCTACCAGAATGCTTCTCTCCCTTGTCTTCAGACATTCAAATCCTACTTATTATACAAGACCTGGCTCAAAGCCCTCTCCCATATGAAACCGTGCTTTACACAGCGGAAAGGTAACTTCCTTCCCATTGAGTTGCTGTTGTTGTGTTTATGTGCTTCTCTCAACGTAACACGTTCTGCTCAGTGAATGATTTTATATATATAAAATATATATATGCACAAATATATGTGCATATATACATACAGACATACAAATTTGGGTGTGTGTGTGTGTGTGTATTTATCTCCTTGTGTTGACCAAAGTAGACCTGAGAATGAACACTAAATCTCTGGGTAGCTGTCACAAGTCAAAGAGTCCATTAATAGTCCCCATTTTTTTTTTAATAGTGTGGGAAGAAAAACATGCATCCACCCCCAGGAAAATTTTTGCCTTTAGCACAGCACTACAAATGAAAGATCTCCCCAAGACTGAATTCATGAACTCATCCTCCTCCAGATCCCACTCAGAAGGCACTCACAGAATCCAACCAATGAAACCTGTCTGCAATTTGGCTTATTATCCCCATAGCCCTGGTAAAGGTGGGACAGCCACCTGCAAGGCTACCTCATTACCGTGTAGTGAGGCTATTAAATATGGCCTCTCCTTACCTGCAGTGAGTGTTCATTGCAGGCTCTTGCCAAGGCAGGATGTAGCCTCCCCTGATATGAAGGTTGATGTGGTCGAGGGGAGCCTCCAGGGTTTTCCACTCACCTGTGGATTTGTTGCCAGATGCCTAGAAGGGAGAATATAGGCAAAAAATGAAGACAGATAAAGAGAATAAATGAGAGTATGTTTCATTACAAGTCCTTCCTTTCCAAGGAAGCACATTAGAAATTTAGCAAAACCCTGCAAACCTAAGGAGAAAATCTCTGGTTTTTCATTTTTGCTTAAGACTCTGAAAACCTAGTCTTTTCTCTGTATCTCCAGAAAAAGTGAGAGGCAGGCGAGGGTGGGGTATGGCAGAGCTTGAAGGTGATATAGGTGCTCAGATTTTCATCTGTTCAGGCTTTTACGCATACTTTCATTTAAACAAACCTTGCCAAGATGAAAATGGTTGGAAATTATTGCCTTAAAAAAATATATACTTGGAACTCAGGAGAAATCTCTATCTACCTTTCTAGCCTGCATAGACTTATCTGGTTGTTCACAAAATAATTTAGTTCTTACCATGCTATAGTCATACCAACGGGCTCTAGGAAAATAAGCACGGATCTCAAAAGTGTTCTGAAACATAAAATCGACATGTCATTATGAATATTTCAATAAGGAAACAATTTAATTTTGTTTTTCCTGAGACAGGGTCTCCCTCTGTTGTCTAGGCTGGAGTGCAGTGGCATCACCCTAGCTCACTGCTACCTCAAGCTCTTTGGCTCAAGTGATCCTCCTTCCTTAGCCTCCCAAGTAGCAGGGACTACAGGTATGTCCCACCATGCCTGGCTAATTTTTTTAAACATTTTTTTTGTAGAGATGGGGTCTGGCTGTTGCCCAGTCTGTTCTCAAACTCCTGGCCTCAAGTAATCCTCTCACCTCAGCCTCCCAAAGTGCTAGGATTACAGGAGTGAGCTACCACACATGGCCTAATTTTAATTTTTAAAATACTTTTTGGAGAATTAAGATTAAAATGTGAATTTTATTAGTAATTTCAAGAATTTAAGAGATTTTATTAAGAAAGATCCTGGAAACTTCTTTCTCAAATATCCAGAAAAATAATTTTTTTAAAAAAAGTAAATTGTAGGGCCAGGCATGGTGGCTCATGCCTGTAATCCTAGCACTCTGGGAGGCCAAGGTGGGAGGATCATTGAGCTCAGGAGTTCAAGACCAGCCTGAGCAAGAGGAAGACCCCATCTCTACTACTCAGGAGGCAGAGGCAGGAGGATCACCTGAGCCCAGGAATTTGAGGTTGCAATGAGATTTGATGCAGTGAGATAGAGTGATGCCCATGTACTCTACCCAGGGCAATGGAATGAGACTCTATCTCAAAAAAAAAAAAAAAAAAAAGTAAATTGTGAAAGGGTACACAAAGTGACAAAAATCTAAAATGAGATACCAATCAATATTGTAAATTTTTCATTAATAGAGATCTAGAAAAAAGAAAAAGATCTCCTTTAGATGTTCTAGAAAGGCACTTGCCTACAAATAGCAAGCAGGGCAAGACAAGATGATCTTTAAAATGCTTCTCTTGTGATTTTAGATTATATGATTGAAGGGTTTCTGATCTATGATGAAAAACTCACACTTTCTAACACAGGGCTGATTAGGATGGCAGGGCCCAGCATGAACTGATGGTCTATATCCCAGGTCGTGATGTCATCTGTAAACCTTAAAAAATAAACGTGAAAAATTCACCCACACTCTTATGACTGCTGCAGCAGGTTATTTACAAGACATGCCCAGACCTCCTGCTTGGGTAGAGGCTACACTCACTCGTGGAGAAGGGGCCGGACCACAGTGCTGCCCTCCACGTGAGCTTTGTGCATCAGAGTATAGAGATAGGGCAGCAGTGTGTATCTGGTCTGGAGGACTTTTCTGGACAACAGCTCAAAGGTTGAATTCCAGGCCACGGGATCCTGTCTCTGTAGGGATAAAGAAGCACATAACAGATCACCTCTTCCTCACTCCATCCTTGTGGTATCAGATGAGGATCGGGGGCATTTATTCAATAGGTAGGTAGCAAGCCACTTGTCCCTTCATTCCCAGCCTATCCTTTTCACCACCCCACCACCCTACAAAACTAGAATTTCCTGCTTTCTCCTCTTTGGTACTGATTCCTAAGTGCCCTGAACAGGTCTAGCTTTGATCCTGCACATCTGTAAAGAAGTAGGTCTCTATGTAACCTTGAAGTATCTTGAACGGATATTAGATTTATATAAAAGTAAATGGAGGTTCTTTTATTTTAGCCCCATGGGGAGCTATAACAACTTCTCTCTTCATAGGTTCTAATCCCTCAGAAGAGAAGGAAAAGTATATTCTTAAAAATTACTGATAACTCTGGGGTTCTGAACTCTGTAGGTTTTCCAAGAAATAAAGCTTATGGTGGTTTTTATGATTTTTCTCAAGAATTAAGTGTAATATTCTTGAGGGTTAAAAAGAAGTTATGATTTGAGGGTACAAAACACCTGCTGCATGGACTGCTGCCTCACCCGTGTCCCGACGTTGTTGTGGTTCCTGGAAAATGGATAAAACGCTCCCAGCTGCATCCAGCGAACACACATCTCATAGTCAGCATCTCCGAAGAACCCACAGATATCTGCTCCTGTCTGAGAAGATGGAGAATGAGAGTGTGAGGTGGGAATTTTGTAGGTTGCAGACGCTGAAATCCCACTGGGTAATTGCAATGGCCCGGACATGACTTACATACGGTATTCCGAAGAGACTGAACTCCATCATGCCTGCAAGGAGAAGATATGACTGTGTTGGAGGAAGACTTTGGGAGGAGAGGGAAAGTCTGGCCTGACTTTCCTTACCCCACTAGAGAGCGCTGGGCCATTCATGATGACAATATTGAAAGATGGGTATAAATTAAAACCCATGCCCATAGAGAACTCAGCTGTTACTGATTCTACTCTCCACCTAGATGACGATCTAGATACAACCAGTGCTGCTGAATCGCACACACTCCAGTCCCCTCCCTGCCGGCAGAGGTCCCCCGGGGAATGCACCCACACACCAACGATAGATTTCCTCAGCTGGTCCCAGGCAGCTGTGTTGTCTCCCAGCCAGTGTCCTCCCCAGCGGCCGGAGGAGGGGAATGTGGAGCGGGTGATGACGACCCCTCGCTGTCCTGTCACCTCCTGCACAGCTCTGGTTGGAGGAAAATAAGGAGGTGAATTGGAGGTGAATTGGGGGTTGGACAGCCATGGAACTTTGTTACAGAGCATAGCTGCAGCCTGCAGCAGGGGGTGATGACACTCCATTCTGAGTCAGAGAACTTCTTCCCAGAAAGAACCTGCTATCTAGAAGTGATGCTAAGAATCCAACGAACCTCCCAGCAGGGCTAGTGACAAACTTACACCTTCATTTTTAAAAAATCTAATTAATTAGTTATGTCCATGAAGATGAGAGAAAGGGGTGGGAGAGAGAATGACCAGTGAAAGTCAGAATGACCAGCAGGTGTGATTGGGAAAGTGAGGACGATAAAGGTGTGTAGGAAGTAAAAAGATTAAACAGCTTGGATATAAGGGAAATAGAGAAATTAAATGACAGTTAGAGACTGAAGATCAAACCAGAAAGACCAGAACATTTCTAAATGTTGATGAAAAGAAATAAGAAAAAAAATGCTGACATTTATTGAGTGCTTACAATATGCCAAGTACTTGTGGACTCATGACATTATTTAATTTTTAAGACAACAGTAAGTGCTATGATCTTCCCAGCCTGAAAGATGAAAAAGATTAGCTAGCAAGTGGCACTAATGAGTTACGAAGCATCCATCAAATTTCACAGCCTAAATTCTAAGCCAAAATACCAGCAGAGGGGATGAAGATAAAAAAAATTCAGGAGGAAATAAGCGTGTATGGCACAGGGTCGTTTGTGGAGAAGGCTGCCCTGAAGAGGAAGGTGGGGACCGGATGTGTGAAAGGTGAGGCTCCCTGCAGAGGGAGGAAGGCGACATGAGGGAAGGGTGAGGTTTAGACAAAAGCTCTACTAAGTTTTCATGTCTTCTTAATGCTGCGTTCTCTGTCCTGCAAGCCCTTCCTCTGCCAAGAGAAAATGTCTACTTTTCTTTTAAGAAACATTCAAATGTCACTTTTAAGAAGTCTTTTTGGATTATCCCAGTAGAGTTAGTTGCTTTTCCTTCTCTCTGTTTGACTCTTAATGGACAATGAGGTCCCTGAGAGCAGGGACAGTGACTTATTCATCTTCCTATATTTCAGAGGCAAGGCTACGTCTGAGGCTATAAACACCTGTGTATTTAGTATACAGACATGGACGTTTCCTTGAGGAACCAGTTTGCCTGGTCAGGAGAGCCTCGAGCTGGATGAAGCAAGCAGAACTGTGAAAGAGCAACTGAGAGACGAACATGTAACAAAGTGGGGAAGAAAAGAAGCTTTTCTGTTAAGAAGGCCAAGGAAGACCGTGTTGTCCCTGACCATGGAACACCACCTTGACCCATCACCTGTGGATAACCCAAAATCAGACAGTCTGGGACTCTAACAAGCCCTAGGAACAGAAGGCAGAAAGCTCAGACACTCTGAGCAGAAACGGGCACATGAACAGAGATCACACTCTGTCCTGGGGAGAACTGAAAGAGCTAATCCAAAATTTCTTTGAGACTCTGGAAAATGGTAGCCAAATCACCACTATCACACTTAGACCCCAGAGGAGGTGCTTGCACATAATAGGTACCTAAAGTTTTGGGGGTTTTTTAAATCAGAGAATGTCCACAAAAAAATCTAACTTAAAACTAATAAATAATTATGTTCAAATCAGAACCATGGAAACTTTGGAATGGTGAAATGAAGACATCTATGAACTTGCTCTCCTATTAAAATGATGAAAATATGAGCAAAACATGTAAATCAACCATTTTAGAACTCTAGAAATTAACCAGCTGTAGAAAGAATTGAAAGTCATCTATCCAAGAGAAACTACTAAATTGTGGCAAGATGGTGAAGTCTGTGGCATTTTAACTTGGGTCTGGTCCAACCTCCCCCATCCGCAGCTCAGCATCAGAGTAACCAAAGCCAGGAGCCTTGCAGCAAAATGAGAGCTCTAACCTCTTTGGAGCTCTGTTAAAAGCACCATCCCCAGAACACAGTGAACATTGTGTTTAACTTTCAGTTCCCTAGAAAATCTCCATTTCCAGGGTGTTGTGGACATTGGATTTGACTTAGAGCTCAACTCAACAGGGAGAAAGAAAAAAAAAACGCCCACCTCCAGGGAACTACCAAAATAATGAAAATGTGCTGGCAACATCAAAGATGCTAAGGCTGTGATTTTAATTGGGGCAAATGAGAGCTTGGCTGGAAAGTTAAGTAAGTAAATAAATAAACAGGACCTCAAAAAAATTAAAAAATAATTGTGCTTCAAAAAGCATCATGAAAATGAAAAGATAGTCTACAGAATAAAAGAAAATATTTGTAAATCAAATATATCACAAGGGACTTGTGTTCAGAATGTATAAAGAATTCTCACAACTTAATAAGGAAAAGACAAATAGCTCTATTAAAAATGAGTAAAGGATCTGAATAGACTTTTCTGCATAGAAGATATACAAATGGCCAGTAAGCATATGAGAAGATGCTCAACAGCATTAGTTATTAGGGAAATAAAGTCAAAACAACAATTAGATATCACTTTATACCCATTAGAATGTCTAGAATAAAAAAGATGAACAACACCAAGTGTTGGCAAGGACGTAAAGGAATTGTAGCCTTCATACATTGCTGGTGGGAATGTAAAATGGACAGCCTCTTTAGAAAACAGCTCGACATTTCTTCAAAACATTAAACATACAGTTGCTATACGGCTCAGAAGTTCCACTCCTGGATATATGTTCAAGAGACAGGAAACACATGCCCTCTCAAAATCCTGCACATCACTGTTCATAGCATTACTATTCACAATAGCCAAACAATGGAAACAAACTAAATGTTCACTAACTGACAGATGAATAAACAAAATGTAGTGTGTGTGTGTGTGTGTGTGTGGTGTGTCTATACACACACACACACATACACAATGGAATATTATCCACTAGTAGAAAGAAATGAAGTACCAATATATGCTACAACAGACAAACCTTGAAAACATTATGTCAAGTGAAAGAAGCCAAACACAAAAGACCCCATAGTATGTGATTCCATTCCTGTGAGATGTCAAGGAAAGACAATCCATATAGACAGAAAGTATTAGTGTTGGCTGGGGCTCAGGGGGTAGGTGCAAGGTGGGAATGACTGTTAATGGATAAGCGTTTTTCTTTGGGTGCACTGAAAATGTTCCCAAATTTTATCTTAGTGATGACTGCACAACTCCGAATAAGCTAAACACCACCTAACTGCTCACTTTAAATGGGTGAATTTAGCAACCTACTTGACAGAGGCACTCAGAGGTGCTGTGGTTGCTTGGGCAACCGCGCCTGATATTTTGACATTCATCCATTTACCTGCTATCGTGTAGACACATGCGCAATACAAATACAGAAAGACAAAAGTAACAATGAGGAAAATTATCCTTGCTGCCAGTGACGGAAACATACTCACTCGTATGTGGGTCTGGTCTGGGACCACCCGTACAGGCTGTGCACATCGTAGTGCCGCACGGGGGAGCCGTCTGGCAGGATCTGCCGGCTCTCCATGCACAGGGTCTTGCTGCTCAGGCCCGTGTCTCTGGACTCCAGATCTGTGGGGAAATGTTGAGTCGTTTCCTTACAACACGATGTGCACATTCACTAGTAATGTCCATCATTTTGGTATTTCTCCATTTAATCAACAACTTTGTTACTAGTAACAGGTCCAATTTTTAGTCTACAAAATCAGCATCCTGTGACTTTATAATTTATACAGTGAGGACAGAGTATGGAGCTGGGAAAAGCAGCTCCCTTCTTTCTGCTGTCACCTGACTTAATTGCTAGAGTGCTGGCACAGCCCAGTTGTCAACATAATAAACTCCTTCATTGTTAGGAGTGTTTCTTCCACTAGATGGTAACATTCTCAAGGGAATAAATCTTGTTTCACTCAATTTTGTATTAATGTCTCTAAATCTTTCTGATTTGTTAGCAATTGCCTGACACATAAACACAGATGCTCCACCACTTATGATGGGGTTACATCCCAATAAACCTATCGTAAGTTGAAACTGTTGCAAGTTGAAAATGAATTAGATATACATAGCCTACTTTAAATGTTCTCAGAACACTTTACATTAGTCTACAGTTGGGCAAAATCATCTGACACAAAGCCTATTTTATAATAAAGTGTTGAATATTTCACGCAATTTGTTGAACACTATAGTGAAAGTGAAAAATAGAATGATTATAAGGGTCCTTGAAGTATAGTCTCTACTGAATGGATATCACTTTTACATCATTGTAAAATTGAAAAGTCCTAAGTCAGACCATTATAAGTCGGGGACCATCTGTATTAAATTATGGGAGGAGGGAGAACGGAATGAATGAATGAATGATTTAATGAACAATGCGCAATGTAGCAGTGACACAGACATCAAGAAACTTGGATTCTAGATTCTGTCCCACAAATTACTACTACATTGCTTTTAGGAACTGAGTCACTTCTTTCCTTGGTCTTCTGTAAGATGAGAACATTCAGATTTCTCATATCCCTTTGATCTCAGCATCCTATTTGTTTTGCACCACAGTATAACCAAGGAGCATCCTTCAGGAAGTGATGAAGTATCTATGAACATGGGCAGAGAGAGCTCAGGAACTAGATTTTCATTCTCTAATTAGGATGAAAGACGACTCTCTCTCTCTCTCTCTCTGTCTCTCTCTCTCCCCTTCTCCCTCTCTCTCCCTCTCCCTGTAGAGGTTTATTTAGAATGCAATCAGTTCATAGTTATCAATGTAATCAAATATACCATGCATTGATTAGTTTCTTTCATACCACATCATGTCATTATTTCTGAGCTTGATTAGTAATTTATTTATCCGCACTTATTCAAGGTTATCCTATTTGGGATTTTATGTCATGTTTGAGAGTGTGTTCTATCTCCAAAATTAGGCTTCACTTTAATAGCAAGAGGAAAACTTTCAGGGTCTTTGAGCAGGGAAGTAAATTGATTAAGTAACCGTTTCACATACGTGGCATATAGGGTGGGTTATTAAGAGTTTCATCACTGCAGCCCCTGACAGATCCATCCACAAAGTTTGATGGCTCATTCATGTCCTGAAATGAGTTAGCAAAAAAAGATTCCGTCATGTCAGGGGCAGTATGGCCTTTGCTACAGAAGACACTAAACTCAGGGAGATGACCGTGTTGTATTGAAACCTCACCTCAGCTGGTGGCATAATTTACTCCGTTTAATTCCTGGCATTGATCAAAATGGACTCTAAGAATTTGTGTTGGCTTAAGTGGAGTGTTACATTCCTTCTAACTTATTTGGCATCTTTAAATTTATGAGGATTGTTTTACAGCAGCAAAGATGTTAAGATAATGCTGGATCCAGGACCTAAGGAAATCTCTTGGTTCATCTCCCCCTCACAAGAAGCCCATTTTTGTTTCTCTAGGCATTAATTATTCACTTTTCATCTGCAGCAGTGGTTGCTATTATCTTCCCCTATGATCCTCAGTCCAACAGCTGGGACTAATTCTGATATCTGCACAGAATAAATACAAAGGGAGGTATTTCACTTTCTGCCATAGATGTGTTTCTGAAAAGTTGTACATAACTCAGAAACAAGCCTGGAAAAAAATCATGCTTTGGGGAATTTATTACTTAAATGGAAGAAGTAGGAGCTTGTCATAGAATATTCATTGCCTACCTTATCAACAAAAAAGTTAAAATTTTGTATGTTAGCCTATCTTAAATAGGACAGATTAAAGGCAAAGGCAAGCATTTAAGGAACTATTCATTATTTTGAATTACTCACCTACGGCTTTCCCTCCATTGGAAAAAATACCCCGGAGCTATCAGTCATGACAGCTATCTGACATTCTTCAATTCTACCCACATCTTTTCAGTGTATGATTGGCATATTTGGATTAATTTTTATCCTTTTATATGTCTATTCTGTGCCTATCTATCCCGGAAGTGCGAGTGGCCAGGGAGGCCTCAGGGCCACCAGTGGGCTTATAGGTTTGTCTCTGAGTAAATCACAGGCTTCTTCCAGCCAGGCCCAGAACCTAAGCAGCTCTTCAGAGCTGGCCCAGAGCTTGCTTAGGTTTTCAGGCCACTAGACAGTGAGAAAGGAAATCAGGACACTGATTTTTTTCCCCATCCCTAGAAAAAAACACAAATAGAGGAGCCCTTGGACACATGTCCCAGAGATATCTCAGGAAGCCCTGCTGTTACAGCCAAAAGATGTGTATGACAAACATCTGAACAGGCCTTTTAAGTCATTCCCTCAGAGCAGCCTGCACCAGCACTGTGGTGAGTGTCTACTTGCTCTCAGCTTCACGCCTCACCCACCCCAGTCCTGCCCTGTGCCACAGGAGGGGTCTCAGGCTCCCTTATCTTTGGCTTCCAGGTCTATCTGGCCAATGGGAGATGCTGGCAAGAGATTGGAGGGTGGGAGATAAGCTAAGCCAGGATATTTCTCCCTTTCCCTCTTGCTCTGACACCTCCAGCCTCCACAAGATCCAACTTCTACCAGACAGTATGACTCTGGGCAGACCAGCAATAATTTCTGCTTCTCCCAGCACCTAGATTCTCTAATGACATCCTCTCCCTTTCAACCCTCCAGTTTTATCTCCCTGCTTTGCTAGTCTCTCGATGGCCTCCTCGTGTTTTGATTGCTGACCTGTCCAAAGAAGAACAATCAAGGGTGCACTTACAATCCACAGTCCGTCAAACTTCAAGCTCTTCTCTGGCTCTCGAGGGTTTACATAGAGCTCTTGTATCTCTGTCTTCCACCATGCAGCTGTGCTATTACGCAAGAAGTCAGGGAAAGCAACGTAGGCCCTGTACAGCTGTAAGAGTAACACATGCTCTCATGGTGGGGTCTCGGCCCATCCGGGAAGGGGAGTCAGCACCAGAACGGGCAGATGAGCAGGGATTTGTGCCTGCCCAGCCCAGGATCTGATCGTGCCTCAGATCTGCTGCAGCTGCACCGAGTTTACAGAGATTGGGGAAGGCTGGTTTCATTCTCTATTTTCTTAGAAGAATGTTAGCTAGCTTTTAAGTCTCTTTTAAATAAGGATTTATTTTATGATTAGACATTTAGTCATCATGGGAACTGGAAAATTAACAGTCAGTGTCTAAACAATTGAACTTTAGAGACGCCAATGCTTTTTCTAGACTGGTCCAGTGAAATGAAGGAGGACCCGTCATCCAGGGACAGGTGAGCTCCAGAGTGGAGGGGATGTAGGTGCCCAGGCTGAGATTAAGGCCATTCCTCCCACCAACTGACCTGCATTTTCTTTTGTGTGTACGTAATTTATTAAAGTCCAGTCTATTCATAATGGATACCCCTCTAGTGAAAATACTGTAGACATTGGTTCATTATTTTTCAAACAACATTAGATTCAACCAAATCATAGCTCATGAAAAATACACATGTAAGGGGATTTCATTGACGATTTATACATTTCCATTGTAGTTGTTTGTTGAGTTTTTTATTTGGAGATCCCTTTCTGCCAAGAAACTACCAGCAGACAACCATATTCAAGTTAGATCTACTTAACTAAAGGGTAAGCTACTTACTTATCTATTGGGATAAAACACATAAATATCCAGATGTTTAGGGCCATGTTGACAAAAAAATCTATGATCAACTGTACCTTAACCTGAGTTTCACGGTCAAGGGATCCATCCACAATTACATTGGGCAGCTCTGGCCAAACCTAGAGAACAAGAAGAAAAGTGAAAACCTTTAAAAATCATTGCATACAGACCATGAGATGTTTCACATGTTAAACTCCAATGACATGCATCTCCACAAAATGTTTGGCGGTCTTTGCCATGAATTAAATTGTAAAGGCTGAACATATGAAATTATGTTAGGTGAAAGTAGGCTGAGGTCTCTTCATTCATTTCATAAGATTTCAAAGTTTTATTTTTGAACTTAGTAATTAACTAAATTTGTTTTAAACATATCCTCTGAACAATCAACTTTCAAATGATTACTTAGCTCTCTGATCTGCTTGTCATAGACCTATAAAAATTCTTTTATAAATAATAAATGTGAAGTGTGACTCTAAAGAGATAAGATTGATTTCCATCCACAACCCATAAACTTAACCTCAGTACTTTTAAGCACTGTCATGACTTACTGGAGACCCCAAGCATATATAGCATTAAAAAAAATCCATAGTATCAACCAATTTTACCTGTAACTAGCAGAAAATCAACTATATGCATTGCTTAGTTAACTCAATCAGCAAACACTTATTGAGCCCCTCCTGTATGATAGGCACTCTTCTAGGATCTGTATCTCCTGAGATTTAAGTAAGAAATAGTGCTTTTTTTCCCCTAAGAGTTCACAGGTGGTACTTAAGTGCTATATATTATGTTATACTCTCTAAGGGCAATGATACAGAAAAGGAATGACAGGGATCCCTAAAATAGTTATCAAATGCTTTGTAAGAGGGAAAATTTGAGTTCATCTTGAAATAACGATATCATCCGGGTAAGCTGAGAAGGCAATATTCAAAATGAGTACAGCATGTACCCAGAGCAATAATACAATTAAGGAACAGAATTTGAATCCAGGGTAAGAGCTACTATCAGCTGGAGTCAGGAAGTCCTCCTAAAATGCTATTGCTATAAATCAGACATACGAGGATGAGAACTGAAGACATAAAAAAGGAATTAAAGGAGACAAGAGAAAGAGGAGACTCTATAAGGCTTAGTGATTTATTTAAAGAGGCAAATTAAGCATCATAGGTCATAGATGAATGCATACTTTGAGTGTGGGTACTGGGAGACAAATTTCAGAGTCATTCTCAAAGGGATTCTTAATGTTTGTTCAATAACCAGCTGGAATACATAAAGGGTGTGGCCATCAGAATACTTCCAGACAATAAAACAGCACTCAATAATATTTTAGAGAACTAGACTTGTAACCTTGGTATTATTAATGTTTATTGGCCTAATCAGCATCAGACAGATGTCTACTCATTCATAATTGACTAATTGACCAATATATTTTTTCCAAGATTTATTGAGAGCTTCTTTTAATCAAGACATTGTGATGGTGATTAATTATAGGCACCTTCCCCAAGCCTTACCTTTCCCCAGACAATGTCATTGGTGTCAGGCCATTTGATGAATACATCGTTTTCTTGTCCTCTAATGAATGGGAGATACTGGGTTTCATTACCAGAAATGGCTGGGTCCTGCAGTTAAAGTGTTAAAAGAGCAAACATAAGAAAAACATCACCAAGAAAAATTCTCTCCAAAAATGTAATAGTGCAAAAAAAAAAAAATGGTGAACCTCAATACCAAAAAATAAAATTAAACAAAATAAAAGCCCATTGATAATTTGCCTTATGTCCACTAGGTATATAACCATAGCCGATTGAAATGGGAGGGTGCCACAGGTATCCCCCCTGTGGAAGTAAGATCTACAACCATTATGAAGGAAAATCTCTTCCAAAGGGTGTGAGACTGTATGTCAATAAGTGAAGCAGTTTTTCTACATTGTAGAAAGTAAACACCCACAGAGATAACTAATAAAATATAAAAAACATCTTGTGGAAATTAAAATATGACTTGACATGAGTGATTTTTCCAATGACATAGAAATCTATAAGGAAAAAAGAATTGAGAGGTAAAAGACTATACTGGTGTTTCTCCATAAAATTCTTGAGAAAAAAAAAAGTGTGCTGATGTTTGAAAACAACTCTTAGAGACAAACCAGGTTAACAAGACATTGCCCTCAAGCAGAGAGAGCCAATCTATTGTGTTTCCAGAGTATAACAGCAATATTACTCAAGAACGTGAAACTTTTTTATTCTATTGTGTGGCCCAACATGTCTATCTAAAGTGTCCTTCCCTGTCTACTCCATCTCGTTCCTGCCCCAGTTATTCTGGGTAATATTATGCTGTTTCACAAGTGCCATATAAATCATCTCTCAAATTATCTTTTTAAATATTTAGTTGTTGGCTGTCTCCCTCCATTGTAATAAAAGCCTTATAAGAAAAAGGATATCATCTTATTTACAAATTTAGAATACACATGCACATACACACATATACAGCTTCTAGAACAGTAATTTTCAAATAGACACTGTTCAATAAATATTTGAGTGACTTAATGAATGAACAAAAGTTGGCAAATAATGCTTTAAGTTTTGGAAGCTAGAAGAGAGGATTATTCGTAGGTAACTACTCTTGTATGTATCAAGATATGACTTCCAATGTAAAACAATAAATTGGTATTCTGAATCTTAACTCAGTTGTTTGTAAGTTTAGTTAAGGAGAAGTAAGTCCCCTCAACATCACCACTGCTGAGTGATAAAACAACATAAGAGATTTTTGAACTCCATAAGGTAAAGATGAGACTAAGGTACAGCTGTTCAGCTATTCCTTCTGATGCATAGGCTGAAACAGTGAGGCTTTTTTTCTTTTTTTTTTTTTTGGCTATATTCAGTGTTCCAGCCCACAGTTGTGCTAACTCTACCAAGAGACCAGTAATAATAAATTACATCCCAGTGACACTCAGTTATGAAAAATAAACATTACAAAGTATCATCTTCTTAAAGCCATGTTTTTTTCATTTGTTCTTTCCTTCTTTATTTGGTTTTAAAAACTTTTTAAAACTTAGACATTCACAGGAAGTTGAAAAAAATTATACCAGGAGGCTTCTTATACCCTTCATCCAGTTTCCCCCAACAGTATTATTTTTAATTGTGAATACAGAAACAGAAAACGAGATCTAATCTGTCTCCAACCTACCAGAATGAGAATAAATCTCATGCCATTTGTCTTCATTTGCTCAATCAGGAGACCAAGGTTTTGAAAGCTGGGGCTGAGGGTGAAGTCCAGCTTCCGGTCCATGTAATCGATGTCTACGTGCTGGACGTCCTACAGGAAGGAGCAAGCAAGATGCTGGGGTCCCACAGCAGAGACCCCTGGGGCACACTGACTGCTCTGCCACGCCCAGACCCTGCTGCCTGCTGGCCCCAGCCCCGGTCCCATGAGTAATGACTTTGTCATGTCATTACTCCCCTACACCAACTTTTCAATTTTACTGACTGAAATTGCCTTCTGATTCCTGCAGGCAGCCTACCTATGCCCACTCCTTCTCCTGTTTCCCCTGATGGAACTCTCTCCCCTCTCCTTTCCTCACTTCCTGTCTTTGTTACTCTTCAGATCTCAAACTCAGTGAGCCTATCAAACAAAGTGCTAATTGAAATGTTCAAAGGTAGAAAGTGAGAGTTCTCTAAGAAACAAAGGAGATTGTGTATCTGTTTTTCTCCCTGCAGTAAACATGACTGAATTTATTCACATTTAGAACTACGTTATTGTACAGCTTTCTAGAATGTCTGTGTCTCTCTACACAGTACCAACCCAGGTTTCTGTACATGAAACTTACTGAATCCATGATTGCTGAATGATAACTAAAGTGTTTAGTATTCACTTGAAAAAAGAAAGATGCTTTTTTTAATCTGAAGCTGATAATCACCTGCATTGCCTTAAGACTCTAGGTAAAATTTGTTTGTAGAAACAGAGACTTGTGAATGAGCCAGAGACTTACAAATGAGCCAAAGCTTGGAAAAGAATGAACCAGCAAACTATTAACATTGACTTGATAAGGTATACCTACGAATTCTTTTATCTCGTAATTTTTCTACATTTTCTAATTTCTGTTTAAAAAGTATAACAGTATATAAAAAGAAAAACATTAAGTCTGGTTGTATTCATCAAATTATCTTTGATGAGACTATCATGGCACTTTATTTTATTCTCATCTTTCAATCATTAATTGTCCTCTAAAATTTCAGGAGGTGAATTGAAAGCAGAGAAACAGAATGAGTGATGAAAACTGGAAATTATAAGAAGAGAAAGAGCACGCTGTTTGTGGAATTCTGCTAGTTGACAGCAATTAACTACATTTCTCTGGGCTTTTCTGGAGGACTAGGTTGTCACTGTAGGATATGCATATGTATGTTTCAAAGAAAGTGAAGGCTCGATTTTAACTGCTTTCTTTCATATTGTCACTTCATATGCATCTCTCCAAGGTCCCCACTTATAAGTCCCCAGAGTCATGGCTTAACTCCAGCCATGGCTACTGCAGGATATTCTGGACATGAGGCAGTGAGTGCCAATATCCTCCAGTCACACCACTAACTGCTGAAGAATTTATGCAACTCTCAATTTTGAACCTTGATTTAAAAAGGTAGCGTGAAATACACTTAAGAAGCAATGTTCTCTGCACAGGACTAGCTTTATAGCTACTTTTTTTTATATCAAAGTTGTCACAGCATTAATTTCTATGAAGTTGTTTTTGATATGTAACTAGCCACAAATTTCTGTAACTAATTAGACCACAGGCTGAGTGAGAGTTTCGTACATAGGGAATCTGGGCTGCCACCATTGCATCATACAAATCAGAGATTTCAGTATCATTCTGGTATCCATGGCGACTCAGCTGGAATCCCAAGGCCCAGTATGGAACCATTGCTGGCCGACCAATCAACTAGAATAGAAAGAAAAATGAATCCTTAGGGAAGAAAAAACAGTTGACTTATACATGAATTAATTGAGCATTTCCACTGAGTACTGTCTGATCTAAGAGGCCTCACTCAAGAAAAATAAAAAGTCCAATAAACATGGAACAACTATGGCCATGAAGAATTATACAAACATTTTTAATTAAAGTTTTTCTATATTCCAGAGCTTCCATTCTAGGAAACCTGAAAACTTAGTGGTTATTATTGATTAGAGATTCTTAGACAGGCTATTTAGCAACCAAGAGACACATGGGATATAATATGCCTTTGTAACACTAACATCTGACTTTCAGGAAAGACAGCAATAATCTAGTGGGAACACTTCAAGTTCATAAGGAAAAAGTGGCCTATCTCAGTGCTAATAATGTGATACTACTCAATAAATATTTGATGATTTAGCAATAGCTAGAATGGCTTCCAACCTTGGTGTATTGCTGAGTTACAAGTTCAGGGGTCGGCCCCAAAACCACATAAAAGTCCAAAATCCCTCCTATAGTGCGGTATGTCAGGGCAGGAGTGGGCTGTAATGTTACATCTGTAAGAAGAAAAAGCAGATGAGGAGCATCCTGGGAACTACAAATCACCCAGATAGGGAATCTGCCCTAAAATATGCTCTTTTCACTCTTTCTTTAATGCCTGCCCCCTCTATAAAGTCTGCTCGTAACCAGGAGAATCAGAGATGGATCTGCAGGTACCCCAAACATAATATGCAACCTCAACAACTTATATTACTCTGTGAAAAGGAGCCAGAGTGTCACAGTAAAAGGAGGCTACACAAGAGTAAGGACCATGGTTAATGAAAACTTTACATCTAATACCTGGTCTAGAGCTCTTAATAAATCTTGAATAAATGGATGAATAAATAGAAAGGCAGTTTTATTTGTCCCATTTTCCTTGCCCCTGAATATCTCTATTTCTGTGGATAGCCCAGATCCCGACAGCGTGGTCACAGCAGTTGATGGTGGTGCACAGGATGTGACTGTCTTACCCATGGCATTGCTGTTCAGCAAGAGCACCCCATGGGCACTGCCGTCCTTCTCCAGTGCCATGTAGTAGGGGTGGACACCGTAGGAGTTCTTCTTGTACTGGGAGAGTCATGAATATAATAAAAAAAAAGAAAAGCCAAGAAGTTGTTTCCACATCATAACCCAAACAACAAACTCTTACTCAACATTAAAGATTCAGCTCAATGTCACTTGCTTTGTAGAGCCTTTTACACCCTCCTCTCCACCCCAAGTAAAAAGCTGTGTCCTCCCCTCTCTGTGCTTGTGTTATTATTGCACAATTCTATTATGTATTGTTAATATCACATAACTCAGTGATTACACTGTACTAGCATTATTTCTGCATCTTTTCCTCTCACAATTCTCTAAGCCTCTGGAGAGCAGTGTCTTATTAAATTTGTAGCTAAGCACTTAGCAATGTGCCTGACACATAGAATATATTAAATAAAAGTTCATGACATAAGTAATATCCATAGTTGACAAGAAATATATATATATACACACACACACACCTTTTATATATATATATATATGTAAGTATACACACACACACACACACCTTTTAGGGACAAAAGAGTGTGATGTGTGGGCTATTACAATTGAGACCAGAATGTATTAACGTAAGATGAAGCTGGTGAACAGGGCACCATCTATGGGCATAAGGATTAGAGCACATGCACATTGAGAGAAACTAATCTTATTCCTCTGTTCTCACCGCTGGTGGCTCATCGCGAGCAAACATTCCCCACACGTTCCAGCTCATGTTTCTTCTGAAAGCTGCGTGCTCAGTTTCCCCAAAGCCATAGATGTACTGAGAGGGGAGGCGAGTGGAGATGGAGAGGAACACGTCGCTGAAGGTGAAGCCGGGGAGCCGTGAGTCCCAGCTGCAACACAGAGACAGACCGGGCTGAGCGGGAGATCACTGGCCAGAGCAAACGTGGAATATGCTGCGAATATCTAGTTGACTCAGAAGCCTCCTGAATTTTTGCGCGTCTGGATCCAGGTCCAAATACTATGAAATGGCCCAGGTCGTGAGAGCTTCTTTTCTAGGCCATGGCCTCCTTGAGGGCAAAGACTATGTCTCATTCATCTCTTTATTTCCAGATCTCAGTCCTGGTATATCAGTTTGAACAAATACATGAATAAATGAATAGGATCTAAGCAAATGTTCCAAAAGAAAAGTATGGAACAACTTCTCAAGATTGGCCAACTTCTTACCAAAAAGAGCAAGAGAGAGAAAATCAGACACATAGTCAAAGAGAGCAGAAGCCATCCATACACAGGAAGGCACTTGTATACACACACAGGTGACAGCTTCTACTAGGATGGGGAACCTCACCCCAGGCAAAAGCCAGAAAACCTTCATTTCATTTCAATCAGCAGCAGGACGAAGGATGAGAGATGACAATTCCTTTCATGCCTAATTTTGTGAAAAGGCTTGAAGTCTTTTGGTTCTCAACAGAAGCAAAAACTGCAAGAAGCCTTTTCCCCCTCATTAATCTTTGCCCCTCTCTCCTGCCTCTTTAGTTATTTATTCCTTAATGAAGCATAATATGGATCTGATTTATATCTTAGGTTAGCTCTTATTAAATAGAGGCTTTTGTTCTACCTCTCAAGAACAATGAGTAGAGCATGTATTTTTCTTTCTCTGAAATCAAGCAACACTTAATTAGTTTTTTTAATCTTAATTAATTTTTCTTATTGAATCAATGACTAATAGAAAAAAATTCCCCATTGAAATAGGGGAAAATAGATACACTCTTTAACAAACACATACTTATTTATGTAGAATCTCTGAGATTAATATTGCACTTGAATTAATTAGAACCACTGTAATAAAAGCTGGAAGCACTCTAATTAGAACCAAATAAATAGCACTTACATCACAGTGCCAGAGCTTTTGCGTTGAATCTGGATTCCGAACGGATTGTTCTGAATCATAACATCATACAGATGGTTTTCAGGGTGGTCAACTGGTGAGGTAGGGATGTTCAGAGGCACTGGGACCTCATACCTTGTATTAGCGGTGTCATAGATCTGGCAAGGAGAGAGAAGAAAACTTTCTGAGGGTATCTCAGACCTAAAACCCCCTCATGCCAGCCCCCGTAATTCAGTCCTCATGTTTTACGGCCAGTTTGTATTATATTAGGAAGCATCAAATATCCCAGAACAAATAGACGCGAGGCCTGCCTACCCACTGTGCCCAATACAGACCCTGCATTTCAAAAATGCCTCAGTAAAATCCATTTGAAGCCAAGGAGGACCCTTGCTCTAAAGAACTTGTGATTGAAGGGTATAGAATCTCACAGAGAGAGTGTGTGGCATATGAACATGCCTGTGCATGGAACTCTGTAAGATTGTGTGAGGGTGTGTACGTTAGGAATTAGAGAATTGAGCTTTTACATGGGCTCTGAGATCTCTCCATACTGTTTGAGTTGCCAGATGTTGCACAGCCTTTCCATTCCTGAGGTTTCTCTTTGTCACCCACCACTTGTTCCTACTTAACTAACAGGACTGATGTGTGGAAAAAATGAAAGGAGTGAAAAATGTTATGCAAGGACAAGAAGTATCACCATCAGGAGCAGCCGCCCTCTTCTCATACTATCAGCCCACAGCTTATGCATAGGTGAGGGTTTTCTAAAGCCCTGCTTCTCAAAATTGTACTTCTCAGACCCAAAGCAGCAGCACTACCAGGGAGCTTGTTAGGAATGCAGAATCTCAGACCCTACCCTGGACTTTCTGAATCAAAACTTGCATTTTGTCAAGATGCCTTAACAGATTCGTGATCTGTTAAAGTGTGGAAAGCAATGTTTAGAGCTAAGCTACCCAAGGAGGTTTCCACAAGCCACATGTGGCCACTGAGCACCAATGAGCACTAGTTTGAATTGAGAGTCTCTCCAACCACAAAATTTACATCATATTTTAAAGATTTAGTATGATTAAAAGATTGCAATACACCTCCATTAAATTTTGATTTCAAAGTGAAATAATATTTTCGCATATTAGTTCAATAAAACATTATTGAAATTAATTTCTCTTGAGGTTTTTCAAATGCATTTTTAAAATACACATACTAGAAAACATAAGCAGCTCACACTGTCTTTCTAGTAGTCAAGGCAGAGCAGTGGTTCTCAAAGTGCGACCCCTTGACCTGCAGAATCAGCATCACCTGGGAACTTGTTAGAAATGCAAACTCTAAGGCTGGCCCCAGCCCAGACCTGCTGAATTAAAAACCCTGGGGGTGAGGCCTAGAAATCTGGATTTTAACAAGACCTGCAGGTGATTCTCATGCATGCTAAAGTTTGAGAATCACTGCTAGAGAAATACTTCTAATATTGGAAGTAAGTCAATGCCCCTCAGATGAGTTTACCACAAAGCAGACACATTTTCTTCAGGGTTAAGGGATGATTCTTAGCGGATATTTACGACCTAGCATATATGTCATTATAGGAAATTCACAGTCCTGGTTCTACTGTCTACTTTCTGATCTTTACCTCTCTAGAGTCCTCAGCCCCCTTATCTGTACAACGAGCTATTTGGACTAAAAGCTGTTTCAATGACTTCCATCCGTGCAGAGCTGTAAGAGAACCAGAATCTGCAACATGGGAATTACCTTGACCTGCAGCATGTCTTCTGTGTGGTAGGTCACGCTCAGGTGGAGGGAGCTGATCTTTGCAGAGACAAAATCAGAGGCAGCAGCTGCTGCTGCAGATGTGGATGGGGGTAGTGCACTCTCTGGTGGCAGTGGTGGTGCGTCCGCTGCCCGTGCGGACTCTGCTGCCCGTGCCAACTCAGGGGCCCCCAGGAGTGCAAGGTCTGCCGTGATGCCCGTGGACAAGTACTGAATGTTACCAGCAGCATAATCAGGGATGGTGTCATAGTAACAGGTGGGCACACCAGGAGTCGTCGTGAGCTGAAACCACAGGAGGAGTCCTTGGTCAGTCTCTAACACAACACTCTGAGGCTCTAATTACTGGAGAAGTTGGTTAACACAGAGTAAGTCTCTGACAGCATGGCCATTGCTATGGGTTGAACTGTGTACCCCCAGAAGACGTTAAGCCCTGATTCTTGATACCTATGAATGCGATTACTTGGAAATAGGGTCTTTGCAGATGAACACGTGAAGATGAGGTCATAGGATGAGCCCTAATCCAACAGGACTGGTGTCCTTATTAAGAAGAGAACTTTGGACACAGAGATGGACATTCACACAGAGAAAATGCTGTATGAACGCGAAGATGGAGTTCAAGGTGATGTATCTACAAGCTAAGAAATACCAAACACTGCCAGCAACCACCAGAAGTAAGGGGAAGATCATGGAGCAGACTCTCCCTCAAGGCCTTCAGAAGGAACCAACCCGCTGACACCAGGATCTTAGACTTCTAAACTCTAGAACTGTGAGGGAATAAACCTCCGTTGCTGTGAGCCACTCAGTTTGTTGTATTCTGTTATGGCAGCCCTGGCAAACAAATATGCCCATTTTAAACACACACACACACACACACTGCCCTCCTGTAATGAGTGAGCAGAGACGGAGCAGAAGGAAGCCTGATCTGGAGGCAGGAAGCCGCAGGCAGGGTCCTTCTCCCAGCGTCCTTGCTGACTTCAGTACAATCTAGAGGACATCACTTTTTTTTTTTCATTTTTTATTTTTTTAGTTTCCATTCTCTGTATTGTTCAAACAGAGAGGAGTAGCATTACTTTACCCTTCCTGCTTGGGCTCTCTGATAGCTGAAAAAAAATTCACTCAAAATACTCAATGCACAATGCATACCCAATGCATTTTATGATGTTAAAATGGGGTTTTAAATGATATGGTTGGAGTAGCAACGAGAGTGACTGAGTTTCTTCTGATTCAGGATCTCTGAGGAAAATTCGGATCACCAATCATGCAAAATGCACAATGTACAGGGTCACAGGGTCACAGGTTCACAATTATCATTTGAGCCATCAATATCCGAAAAGTGTTTTCCAGGTGCCTAAGGACAGTTTTTGCAACTTCCTGATCAATATAGTAACCCGCTCCTGGTCATTACCTCCCACAGGCACCCCCGCTGCCTGCAGCTTTCCTCAGAGGCAGTAGGATCTTCAGGGTAACAGTTGAACTTCTCCAGGTCACTGACTGGAAGGTTCCACTCAATAGAGAATTCTTGTCCCAGCACCAGTCCCTGGAGATCGGTGATGGTCACCACCTGGGGAAGAAGAACAATGGCCACCGCCACAGAGGAGGTGAAGGAGAGCCACCGGGTGAAGTCCTCGCCTGGCGCTCTGGAAGTCAGGACCAGGGACTTAGACCTTCCTCCAGACCACTTTGCTGTGAGATATTTGGAACTTGGCTTATTCCTGACCTTTCTCACCCGCTGGCGTCACTGTGGGTATCAAGTGGGAAGAATGTGGATTATGTTAAGGAGTGCAGCTCACAGGCGATGCTATGGTTGTTAGCTTATTGTCCTCTGGCTGTGATGCTTCATCAATTTGCTAATGATAGTGATGATAACAATAGCTAAACTTTATGGGGCATTCATACAGGCCGAACACTGTGATAACTACATTATAAACATGATTTCCATTAATGCTATAAAGCTGTGGTCCCCAACCCTTCAGCTGCAGACCAGCCATGGTCTGTGGCCTGGTAGGAACCAGGCCACACAGCAGGGCGTGAGTGGCAGGCAAGCAAGCAAAACTTCATCTGTATTTACAGCCACTGCCCATCGCTCGCATCGCTGTCTGAGCTCCGCCTCCTGTCAGATCAGCAGTGGCGGTAGATTCTGCATTACGGTGAGTTATATAATTATTTCATTATATGTTACAATGTAACAATAATAGAAATAAAGTGCACAATCAGTGTAATGTGCTTGAATCATCCTGAAACCATCCCCCACCCCCATCCCCGGTCCATGGAAAAATTGTCTTCCATGAAACCGGTCCCTGGTACCAAAAAGGTTGAGTGGGGATGGCTGCTATAAAGCAACCCCATGCTGTGAATACTGTTGCTCTCTCCATTTTTCGGAATAGGAAACTGAGGTACAAAGACTGTTTAATATCTTGCCCAAGATCTCACAACTAGGATCAGAACCTCATCCTGCCTAACTCTAGGAATTAAGCCCTTATCCTACACTACATGTATTGTTGAAATGGAAGGGGGCCGACCTAAGAAATAATGAATTTCTCAGCACTTAAAATATTCAACTAAAAATGTCAGGGACTCATTCAATAAGACAAACTCCAACTGTCCCTGGGGTTTTATTTCACTATTATTTTCTATAATGGTATAAAAATAGCTTAAAACTCTAAGGACCAATATCAACTCTGCCTCAAAAAGACCCTTCAACTTCAACAAAAGGACAAATGTGTAAATATGCTACAGAGCGAGGCCAATGTATGGAACAATATTTTTGCTATATCACATCTGGGGTAAGCCTGTCTAGTTTTAAATTTGCCCAGAGAATAACTGCCTTCTCTCAAGATCCCCACTCCCACCTTCCTCTTCAGAGCCCTAACACAAACGCAGAGCGGTCTGTATTTAGCAGGCGCAGCTGTCTCCTGCACCCTCCCTATGATGTGGCGGATCTCCCAGCAAGCTGGTTGTCCCTGTGACTGCCCAAAGTCGAAAGAGCAAGGGAGGGCTGGGTGTCAGAGTCAGGCCAGGGCCTTTGGCAAGGGCCCTGCAGAATGAAATGATCGCTCACCTTTGAGGAAATATTGTAGGCAACGCTTGGACTGGAAGTGCCAGCATTATTCACTAAGACAGTAAAATCGGCCGGCTGCTTGTCCATTCCCAGGATTCTGATATATGTAAACATGAGGTTGTCAGGATCCATATAATTATTATTTGTAATCTTTGCTTGTAGACGGTTCTGGAAAAAAAATGTCAGATTAGAGACCTACTTCATACTCTTACTGTCCTCAAATACCACTCAACAGCTCACTTTCTGAGATTTAAGGTGTTTCCTTTTTCTCTGCATTTCCAATTGTTGCCAGGTGATCGTCCCCAGGGAATTCACTAACTCAGACTCTTAGCAATCCTCAATCGTTTAGTAATATTTCCTGTTTGCTTTGGTTCACTGGTTCTTTACTGATTCTGCTACTCAGAAAATATGTCCCTGACATCATAGAATCTTCAAGCAGACAAGTTGGGTACTTACAAATCAAACAGAAAGACACGGAAATTCATTGGCACATGAAGACATACACAGACACAAAAAGTGCCCAAATAATTTTTCTTTTATTTTAATTATAATGATGATAAGAGCTAAAATTTTCTGGATGATCATTATGTGCCAGGCACTGGGCTAAGCATTTTACAAGTATTACTTCATTCAAATCTCACAGCAGTCTATGAGGCTGAAATTATAATTATCCCCATTTTTCAGATGAAGAGACCAAAGCACAGAAAATCAGATAACTTATTTAGGGAACCATAGTTCAAAAGTGACAAAGTTGAGCCATGACAAAGAAGAAGGTGGAAGTAAGACTGAAGAAAAAAGGGACAGTTTGATGATGAAAAAGATTAGAAGTCCAACGAAAATATGCCCAGCTTATCTTTGACAAAATGAAAAAGGAACGCGATGGAAAAAAGATATACTTTTCAACGAAGGGTACTGGAGCAATTGGATGTACACAGGCAAAAAGTCAAGCCTCAACCTAAATCTCACATCTTACATGAAAATTAACTCAAAATAGATTATGGTCTTAAATGTAATAGGTAAAACTATACATTTTCTAGAAAAAAATAATAGGAAAAAATATTCAGAATCTAGGGCTAGGCAAAGAGGTCCTAAGCGTGGCACCAAAAAAGCACAATCCATAAAAGAAAATAATGATAAATTAGACCCATTAAAATTACAAACTTTTGCTAATGGCAAATATACAGGTGGCAAACAGGCATGTGAAAATATGTTCAACACCAGTAGACATCAGAGAAACAGAAATTAAAACCACAATGCGTTATAACTACATACTAATCAGAATAGCTAAAACAAAAAATAGTGACAACATCAAATGCTGGCCAAGACGCAGAGAAACTAGATCACTCATAGATTGCTGGTGGCAATGTAAAATGGTACAGCCACTCTGGAAAATAGTTTGGAAGTTTCTTATAAAACTAAATATGCACTAGCATAAGACCCAGCAACTGTACTGCTGTACTGGGCATTTAGCCCAGAGAAAAGAAAACTATGTTGACACCACAACCTGCACATGAATGTCCATAGCAGTTTTATTTTATTTGTAATAGTTATGACTGGCAACAGCCCAGATGCTCTTCATCAAGTGAATGATTTTTGAAAAGGTGGTCTGTCCACCCCTTGGAACAGTACTCAATATTAAAAAGGAACAAACTGT
Organism: Lepilemur ruficaudatus; assembly: GCA_963574885.1. Classification (NCBI taxonomy): domain Eukaryota; kingdom Metazoa; phylum Chordata; class Mammalia; order Primates; family Lepilemuridae; genus Lepilemur; species Lepilemur ruficaudatus. The sequence continues at coordinate 24,156 of CAUYRT010040742.1, read as the reverse complement.
TGTTACACACAACTTGGATGAATTTTGACAGAATTATGCTGAATGAAAAAGCAAAGCCAATCCCAAACATTGTATGTATACTGTTAAATTCCATTGAGATAACCTTCTTGAAACCACAAAATTACAGAAATGGGGGACATATTATTGGTTGCCAAGGGGTTGGGGCAGGAGAAAAGAGGGCTATAAAAAGACAACAGGAAGAACCCTTGTGATAATGAAGAATGTTATGTATCTTGATAGCATCGATGCCAATATCTTGGCTGTGAAATTGTACTATAGGTTTATATATTGCTACCATTAGGGGAAACTGGGTAAAGGATACATGGGAACTCTGTATTATTTCCTACAACTACATGGAGATCTTTAATGTCCTCAAAATTAAAAAAAAATTATGGAAAGTAGTATAGAGATACTTCGAAGAACTAAAAGTAGACCTACCATTTGATCCAGCAATCCCACTACTAGGCATCTACCCAAAGGAAAAAAAGACATTCTATAAAAAAGACATCTGCACTAGAATGTTTACAGCAGCACAATTCACAATTCAAAGATGTGGAAACAACCCAAGTGCCCATCAATACATGAGTGGATTAATAAAATGTGGTATATGTATGCCATGGAGTTCTACTCAGCCATAAAAAAAATGGTGATCTAGTATCTTTTGTAATAACCTGCATGGATGAAGACCATTCTTCTAAGTGAAGTATGGCAAGAATGGAAAAACAAACACCACATGTATGCAATACTAAATTGGAACTAATCAATCAACAGTTATGTGCACATATGTTATATGCACATATGGAAGTAAAACTCAATGGAAATGAAGCAGGTGGGAGGGGGAAGGAGGGAATGGGTAAATTCACACCTAGCAGGTACAACGCACAAGCAAATTATGTAACCAAAACGTGTGTACCCTCATAGTATTCTGAAATTTATAAAGTTGATTATATAGAAAAAAGATCTCAGAGCAGCAATGATGCATACAGTTATTTATCATCTACCAAAATTATAATTTCATATAAAAGTTTAATTTCATAATAAATTTTAAAATATTAAGAAAATATGCATTTAAAAGAAAGAAAAAGGAAATGAGGCAGGGAATGTCCCACAAAAGAAAGCTCTGCCCATAAATCATAGACTTCTAAGAAAACCAAGTTAGAAGCCTCCCACTCTCTGCTGGCCTTGCTGCTTTTGCTCCTCTCAGATTCCTTGGGAGACAGAGATGAGGCAAGGATGGTCTGTATCTTACAACCTTTAAAAGCCACCCTTTGATGCCTTTGCCCAAGGCCAAGTTTTAGGGAGTAGAAAAGAAAGCTGTTATGGAAGAACCTCAAAAAGTCACTACCGCACTTTTCACCTCCACACACACCCCATACACACATGCACCCCTCATAAAAGGGCACACCTTGGAAGCCAGGACCCATCACATAAAACTAAAAGGCAATGGTTTTCTTTCCAGAAAAAAACAAGCTCTGCACAGAACTCTGAATACTGATTTTTATAGGCATATAAATCTGACACACACATTAAACACTGCCATGTTCACTGGAATCCTTTCAGAGACCATCAAATGCCATCCCTATCACATGTAAGCATGCATCTATAGCAAACCAAAACCACAAGAAGCAACCACAGCAAGGAACATACACTGCATGTTCCTCAAAAATGGTACTTACAGAGGTAACAGAGAAGTGATACAGAATGTATTTCTTCTCAGTTACAGCATCTAAAAGAGAAAGACAGAGGAGTTCTCATTATTAGGGGAAGCAGAGAAGCTACAGAGTCATGTTCTCCTCCTCAGCTGGAATACCTTTGCCAGCTAGTTCTGCTCATCTGAGTCCTGCCCACTTTTGTCAAACTTCTACAGACGTTCCCTGGACCACTTCCTCCGAACTCCCACGACACTCTGTGGCACCATTTTGCTGGCTCTTAAAACATTTTGACCTACATTGTAGATAACTACACACATGCTGTGTCTATCCTGCTGGACCATGAGTTCCTCAAGGGCAATGCTTATGTCTTATCCATCTTCATATCCTTTGCATGTAGTGTAATAACGAATAGCAAATAAATATCCATACATACTAACTCCTGCATGGCAGGATTTTTATATATAAGCTTACAGACTATAAGCTTATGTCAGGTATTTATTTATATAGAATCCTTACGACGGAGGAAACACACTACACAAATTGGACACTTCTCCCTTAATAGTAACCAAAACAGTATTTTACAAAGATATTAACAAAATATACTATTCGTTATTGATAATGATATTCAGAGAAGAGAATAATTAAGCTAAATGCAATAATATCTGTTGCTTTGGTAGACTTGTACATTTGAAGTTGTACATTTGAAGTCTACTTTAATAATGCACTGTGTTTGGCTAATAGAACTTTTAGAATGAGTTTTAACCCACCGATTCTAAGCGAGAGAAACAAACAATGATAATTTTAGTGCCATATTGGGCAGTCTGTGACGACTGGTTTTCGTGGACAACCAGTCAGAGTGCCATAAGAAAGCCTACCTTTAGATACACCATCATCCCAGTACAGCTCTCCCTGGGCTTCTCTCTTGTGGTCCAAGGCGATAATGAGTCCCAGGGAATTCTTCCGGCTGTAAAAGAGCAATTCTCAGCATCAGTGAATGAAGAAGAGATTGGACAGACTATATGATACGAACCCCAGGGACAGATAACCCCAGAGTCCGTTCCAGAAGCTGAGTAGATATTGATGCTGTGTGGAAACATGAGAGTTGGGTGTGGGCAGGCAGCAGAGGTTAGGAGTGAGTGGCACAAGAAGGATGGAAGAAGGCAGTTCTGCTGAAAACCGTTTGGGCTGTGATGTAATACATAACACAATTGATTAGCACTTACTATGTGCCAGGCATCCTTCCAAGTGTCCTACATACAATTACCATTAATATTAATCCATCTAACCCTCTTAATAACACTAAAAAGTCGGGCTATCCCCATCCCCAGTTTACCCATAATAAGCAGAAGCACAGAGAAGTAGCTGCCCAAGGTAAACACGTCTAGTGTGCAGCAGAGTCAGGGCTTGAACCCAAACTGTCTGTCTCCAGAGTCTGAGCTCTTGACCTCCCAGCTATGCTGACTTTGACAGGATAACCTTTATCTCCTATTTAACTTGCATCCTCCCACACATTTGGGGATCTACCTGAGGACAATTTCTGGTCATAGGAAAAGTCTTCATCAGTGACTATTTTGACTGTTTCTCTAATCTGATTCAATCCAAAAGTGAAGGACTATAGAAATATAAGGGAATATTTACTTCCTAATAAATAAGGATTAAGATGTCAATTTTGGATCAACTTTGAAAGGAGACGAGAAAGATTAATGCTGGGAGACTCTTCCCTTGGCATATCCACCCTCAGTCATTTGCCTTTCCCATCATGCCCTGCTCCCTTAGAGCACCAGGGTAGTCACACCTTAGAAGAGTGAGGAGCTTACCTGGCCACTGTGATTGTGTTTGGCTGCTGGGTGGGAAATATGTAGCCCCCTCGAAGGTGAAGTCCTATCCTATCACCTGGGAGTAGCATATCCACCCACTGTTTCCTCCATAGGATGGCCATTCCCTAATCAACAAAAGGAAGACAGATCAGATAGCAGTCTAGGGGAGACCTTAGAGGTCATCTAGATCAGTTGCCTCACTTTAAAGAAGGAAAAACAAAGACCCCCAAAGTAACGTGACTTGCCCAAGGCATATAGGTAGTATAGACCAGAGCTGAAATGCCAGACCATCCCATTTCTGTACATTACACCATGCTGTGATTCCATAACTGGTTTTCATTCTCTAGGTTCTCACAGCCAAAGGCCAGGAACTAGTCCTGATAGCTGCAGAGCAGTCAGGTTGACATAATGAATTTCCATAAACCTTCCCCAACTATTCAAATTATTTCATTGTACATTTGGAAAGGCCTTCTGCTAGGGTCTGAATGTTGGTGTACTCCCAGAATTTACATGTTGGAACCTAATACTCAATATAATAGTATTAAGAGGTGAGGTCTTTAGGGGGAGTGATTAAGTCATGAGGGCAGAGCAACCATTAATGAAGTCCTGCTGGAGCCTCCAGAACTGTGAGCAATAAATTTCTGTTGTGTATAAATTACCCAGTGTAAGGTATTTGGTGACACCATCCTGAGTAGACTAAGACACCTTTCTCACAGAAAAGCCCCACAGACAAGTAAACATAAAACCTCGTATTATCTTCCTGCCCCAGGCTCCCAAGTCTGCTGCTTTAGAATTGCTGTCTGCTACAGGCAGGTCTCTGAGCCGGCCAGGGCCACCTCACTTACTGTGTCGTAGTCGTACCAGGTGGCATCCGGTATGTATGCTTTCGCTTGGTCTGCACCCTAGGGAAACAACAATGAGTAACATGAGCACACCCCTTTACAGTTTACAGACACCTCCAGGTATCATAGCACGTGCTTCTCTGAACAATTTTGAGAGACTGTTAAAAATGAAAACCTACCCCAACCTACAAATGAAAACACAGATGCTCAGGTTGAGCAGTTTACCCAAAGCAGAACATAGCTAGAGATTAAATTTGTTTTGCTTCAATGCTGCTGCACTGTCTAAGAGAAGCAGAGAAAGTTCATTTACTGAATTAGACATGTAATATAACAGTTTGGAGGAGACTGAGCCAGCCAGGCCCCTAGGAGAGCCTTCCAGCTGGGCCAATAGCCAGTTAGCAGGACCTGTCGTCGGATGGTGTGAATGAAACACCATCTCAAAGGGCCTTCGACATGACCACACTGGTAATCTTTCATGTTTACAAGTGGACTGGCATGATCCTAATCCTTTCTCCATACTTCCCAATCACTTTTTATGCCAATCACACTTAGGTGGGAGCTTCACACATGACTTCAGAGCGACACTCTTCTCTTGCCCAGCACTCCTCTCTCCCTCCCTTCTTCTCTTCACAGGTATTCTCTCTTCCCGGCCCAACCCAAGAGCACAGCCCCTCTGGACAATGAGAAATATAGGGAAACATAGACAGACGATGAGCACACACACAAAACAAGGCATTTCAAGCTCATGTCAAGGCCATAGCCATATGCCTAAGGACACAGGCTTTAATTTTAAGGCAATTTTGCAAATGGAAATTGTTTTGCTTGGAGGGACAGCAGGACCAAGGATTACTATTTCTTCAATTTTCACACTTTCATGATCTCTTTCACTTGTATTCATATTTAGATTTAAATGCAGTCATAGATACTCAGGATCCAGCTTCATCAGCTATAGAGCCACAAGGACAAGTGCAATACCCCACCCCTCTATCATAGACATACTTCATATAAAACAGGCATGATGAGAAGCCCAGGCCCCCATAAGAACTGCTCATGCACCTCCCACGTGGCTGGGTCCTGGTAGAACCTAGAAAACACAGAGAGCACAGTGAGGCAAGGGAAGCCCCGACACAGGACAGCAGCACGTTATGGAGCAACAAGACCCTAACTAACATTGTTACCACAAACAAGGTAAAGTGAAACCATGACATGAAAGGAAGTCTTTGAGGATCAGGAAACTCACTCGTGGACAAGGGGCCTTGCTACGGTCTCCCCCTGGGTGTGAGCACGGTAGAAGAGGGTGTAGAGATAGGGCAGCAGGGTGTAGCGGATGTTCAGGTAGTGTCTGGAGGAATTCAACAGCAGCGAGTCAGCACCAAAGGCGGCAGGGTCCTGGTCCTAGGAGGAAGGAGAAGCAATTGCTGAATATTTCTTCCTGCCATAGATTAAATTTCCCTTATGACAAGAAGCTTTCCCAGATGAGAGTAGCCACATTCTCCAACTTGCAGATCATCAAAGCATTTCCAGAACTGAAAGGATCTTGTTCCTACTCCTTCATTTTATAAGTGAGGAAACAACATTAAAAATTATGCAATTTTCCCAATGTAGAATTGCAGGCAAGTGACAAAATGTAAAGTTGGCACTGTCTATGACAGCCCCAGGTGACAAACAAGCCCCATGGGGGTTCCATGGAGACAAAGTGGGCCCTGCTCCCTCCGGGGCTGCACCAGTTAACTTTATATGTTGCAGATTCTCATAATATATAATTTGGAAAATAATACGGACACTAAGTTATACTACTAAAAAAAATTTTAATTCATTACCTTATAAGCCACATTGCCTACCACCATAATCTATGATCCATCTTTTCCTTTCCATGTACTTGTGTAAATTTGCAATTTAAAAATTTCATGTCAAGTTTTCTCTATAATGTTTTACCATCAAAATTTGTTTTATTTTTTCTATCCCAAAGACAGCAACCTCTATTTGTTCTTTGATTCACAACGTGCAAAGAAATCATGAAGACGGTTTTTGAAAGATTTTATCCAAGAGCAAAGAAAGAACCTTTTAGAAGAGAAATCTAATTTTCCTAAAACCCAGAGATGGAAAAATTTTTCATCAATGGTCAGCCCTCATTTGCTTCATTTTCCATGTAATTTGGAAGTCTTGAAAGATACACATGTCATATTTAGACTTGTCATCCTGTACTGTGCTACTGGGACTGAATTTTGAATAAAATTACTGGAATTTATTCCTTTCTTTGCTCCCTAAGAGCCCATTTCTTTCCCTCTAAGTAGAAGTAATCTGTGAGACCACTCCATGCTCCCGATGTAGATGTAGGGCTCATGAAAACCTGGAGGCGAAACAAAGAAAATAATACTCCACAGCCTCCTTCACCCTGGTCTTCAACTGAGAAAGTCTAGAGCTGCACTGTCCTCTCTGATGGTCACAAACCACATGGAGCTATCAGACACTTGAAATGTGTTTAGTAAGACTGAGGAACTGAACTTTTAATTTTATTTGATTATAGTCAATTTAAATATAAATCTGAAAACCAAGTCAATGTAAAATAATTTTCCATTAAACACAACTTTATTGTTTTGGTAGGATACATTTTACTTCGACTGCTAAAAATTTTGCACACGAATTGAGATGTGCTGTAATTGTAAAATGCACACTGACTGTTGAAGACTTGGCAGAATGGAAAAGATATAAAATAGCTTATTAATAACATTTTGTGTTAAACACAGGTTGAAGTGATAATGTTATGGACATATTGAGTAACACAAAATATATTAAAAATAATGTCTTCTGTTTCTTTTCACTTTTTAAATTTAAATTTAAACTAACATATAGCTGTCATATATAAATTCTGTCAAACAGAGCTAGTTTAGAGAAAAGAAAACAAGCACTTTAACCTGATTGCATGGGTGATCTGAGTGCTGTTACCGTATAAGTCCTTTTAGGACATCTCTTCATGAAGAGCACCTGTCCTACCTGCTCTCAGCCACCTGCTTGGACATTCAGCAATTGTTCATTTCTGTCTTGATCACAGATGGCTGGGAAAGCTCAGGGATACAATACTTTGAAGGTTTGAAGGCTAGTCCTTTCTAGGTTAAAGACAAAGTCTAGAGCTGGAGCTAAAATAATCATCAGGAAGTTACTCTAATGAGCTTATTAACAGCTGAACCACTCCATGTGAAATATTTCCATTGCAGATTACTTCATTAAATACAAGGACATGACACCTTATTTGCTCCTGCCATTGCCATAAACACCTCCTTAGGAGGCACTTTGAACCCACTTCTATATACTTTCCCATCAAAAATATTATTTTGGATGGGAGAGGATAAAGGTGGGATGAGTCACGAGAAGTAGTCTAAAAATCTCCCAAACTATTCACAGAAAGACCGAATGCCATACAGGGTGAAAATTTTGGGGGGGATCATTGGCCTGCACCCCTCTAGATCCTTTCTCCTTGCTCTTTCATATCCATGAGTGGTTTCCCTTGTATTAATTGAAATAAAATATCAATAAACTCCAATTGTCCCATTTTATGTAAGGTGATAACAGAAGTGACAGCAGCACCCTAGAAAATTTAACAAATCTTCTCACCTTTGTGAGTTTCCAACAATAAAATCATTCAATATATACACACCACTTCTCATGCACCCTCACCTCCACACTCTGCTTTTTAAGACTATCACTCAAGATTTACTTATCTTTCTTATGCATGTAGGGATAACCTGTAGGATTTTCTTCAACTCCTCTTTAAGAACAAATAGATTAGTTAATCCAAAAGGTTTCCATCACTTCTCTGGGGGACCTTACCCTAAACCCAGGCCCATTGTGATTCCTCGATAGTGGATAAAATGCTCCAAGCTGCATCCACCTTCTGCAGAGCTCCTCTGTGACATTTTTTGTATAACCACAGATGTTGGCACCTACCTGGAGAATTAGCACACATACAAATACAGTGGTCAGTGACAGAAGAAAAATCATGTACTGTATACTTACATGGTAAGGGGAAAGAGAATCTCTTATTCACATTAGTCTATGCTTAAGGAGATCCCAGAGTCCCAGGGTATGCCCCAAGCCAAAGGAGAGAAACAAGATAGTATGCATCAGAGCACAGACTGAAGACGGGGAGATTCAATGGTAGTGCACACAGTGGTCCTTATATCAGGGCTCTTCCTCAAAATTCAGTTCCTGATTTCATACTTTCCCATTCACTGATGCTCTCCTGATGGAATTTTCCTGTACTAATACATTTTACTCATGGTGTCTCCTTCCTGTCTCCAGAGATTGCATGGATGACAGCTTAGTGATAAGGTACCACCATTCTATCTTCAGAAGGCAGCTCACGCCACACATAAAAATTCATTTTTCTAATACATATCACAGTGGGACATACGCTCCTTAGTTTTTCAGACACCCTCCAAGACTGGTAATGGAAAGAATGCCAAAGGACAAAGAGTTAAATTCCTCAGATAGACACGAGCCTTACTTACCATGGGGATGCCAAAGAGGTTGAACTCAAGGATACTGGGGATGGACCATCGAAGGTCATCCCATGTGGCTGTGTTGTCCCCCAACCAATGGGCAGCAAATTTTCCAGATCCAGCAAAAGTGGAACGAGACAAGATGAAGTTCCTTTTATTGACAAAGATATTCTCCATGGCCCTGAAAGAGAATACAGCCAGTTGAATGTGAGAGGAGCTGTGAACATCTAGGATTCACTTCACACCAAGAGCAACAACGGACTTTCCAACCAAACTGAGAAAAAATACCAAGGTCTCATACACCAGATGTGCAAACAGGCTTAGCACTGTTAAGAGCTTCTCTCCCACTTCTGGGTAAGGTTTCAGATCTCATACAAGACAGTATGAACCTGTACATTCTAGCCGCATAGAAATTTCTCTAGGCTCCTGATTCTGTTTTCTCCAACTGCTCAGATCTGACTGTGGTCTGGCCCCTTTTCATTGACAATATATTGAATCATGTCTTGGGTTCTTGGCCCTATTTTTTCTCTCTAGATAAAGTTTTTCTAATGTCTCTAGGTTCTATGCCTTGCTGTCATGCATAATCCTGTTTAGCGCCATACCAGATCACGTTGGAACTCTGTCCTCTGCTTGACAAATAGGAGAGTTTGTACACCAGCTGGTATGCCTCCAAAACTTCAGGACTTATTCCTAGTTTCCTCTGAAACTTCAGACCTTATTCTTAGTTTCCTCTGAAACTGCAGACTTATTCTTAGCAATTCTCAACATTAGCAAATTTTAATCTATGCAAAATAATAAGTAACTGGAATGAATTAGTCTCAAAAGATGGCATATGAAACTTTTTGTAAGGTTAAAAACAACTAAAGTAGAAAATATTATTTTCATTGTATTATAATAAAACATGACACATCAAGTAAAACTATACAGAAATGAAAGCCAAGGAATTAAACATACAGAATTTAATTACTTAATTAGTTTAACTGCAGGATGATTATTACTTTGGGGGCAGGGAAGGGACATAAGAAGGGAGACGTATGGTTGGATGTAGGGTGTTTTCTGAGCTTTTATTCTGAACACTCCTTTTCATAGGCACTTCAGTGAAATGTGTCTCCCTCCCTTCTTCTTTTATGCTAAACAATCCACACCTTCCATTAGAATTGTATAATAGAACAACAACACAACCACAGGATGGTAAGACCTGAGCCACCATTGCTGCTAGTTCTTTGCAGGTAAGCTCTTCTTTTTTTCCTTTTAATACGTGGTCTGAGACAAGTGTATCTTTTCCTAAAATCTCTCTTTACAAATCATTATCACCAGGCACCAGGCAATTGCCCAGACACTACCACAGCCATGAATTCCTCTCCACTTCATATTCCTAGGGGACATTCGAGAGAGTCTACAAATGCAGAGCGATTTATAATGGCAAAAGGGAGAAAATTCTAAAACAGAAGACTGGTTTAAGAGAGTGAAGTGCTCCATTCTGACAATGTATTGACAAAAAAAGCCAGGATAGTTGGAGGAGAGGACTCACTCCTCACCTCCTGTCTTCACTTCTCCTTCAGTATGGGCTGAGACACTGATTTTATTACCACCGCACTCTGCAATCACCAGTCATAAGGAAACACATGCAGTTTATATAGAGTGAAACCAAAACAGGGATGAAAATATCTGTGGTTACAGTTTACTTAGAGGCCATTATGGTAAAACAGATGGGATAACTGTCAGGTTTTTTCCAATCTAAAGGAAAAGTCTTAGGTTTCTCTTAGACTCTTAGGTTTCTCTTTCTCATCCCCCAGGTCTGGCCAATTTATGATCAGGTCATCATCTCTGACAAGACCTAATCTCCATCTGCTCTCAGCCTAGAGGGAGGTGAATGTTATTTCCCAGATGGCCCAGTAACCACTGTCTCCAAACTATACTTCCAGTTAAAGTTGAGCCAAATATTCATCAGACCTGTGTCTTCAGTTCTCCTGATGTCCAGATCCCATTGAACGAAAAATATTATCTGCTTTTTAATCCAATTCTGCCTCATGCCCAAAGGCCAATTTCCACTTATCTCCACTGTTCTCTGGAAACTTAAGCCATCCTGACTGACTCAGAGAGTTAGAAAGGCACCTGCTGCTTACTCAGTCATAGCTACCTTTTAGCTATTAACCATAATTATTAGAATACACCAATCAACCTATTCATGATTTTATAGCACTATTATGGAGTGGAGACACTGGCCAATAGGGCAATTCAAAACCGTCTTTCCCTCCTCCAACCCTTCCTTACTCTTTCTTTCCCTGACTATTTATTCACTGTCCTTCCCACTCCCTATTCTAAGACAGAAGCAGCAAGAGAATCAAAATATGTCAGAACAGGAAGAGTCTATGGAAACATCAATCCAAGACTCTCATTTCAGAGGTGATGAAACTGAGTCTTATCCACCTAGTTTATTTCCCAGGAAAGGCAGAATGAGAGAGAAAGAGAAGCCAGAAAAGAGAAGATAAATCGGAAATATGTGTCCTTCTCCTGAGACCTTTTCTTTTGCTGAAACACAAATTTTTCCATTTACTGGACAAGAACTCTCTTTCACCTAGACAAGCCAACATAATGAAAAGTCATGAGGGCAAAATCATGCTGGAAAACAAAATAGACACAGTCTCTGTCTCTAAGTCTCCAGAGCCCTGTGTGCCCACCCTCCCAGGCCAGGCATTAATCCAACAAAATGCCTGCAGGATGCACACTATTCACAAGGCTAAGAATATAGAGGTGACTTTGCCCTCATGAAACTTACAGTCCAGCAAAGAAAAAAAATGAGCATCTCAAAATTGATACAATATTTTTGCATATTAAACATATTGAAATATGAGCAAATATAGCACAAGAAAAGGAAAATAATCTTTCCTAGAACATATAATTTTGAGTAATTATATGTTTGCAAAATAGACAGGGTGAGGAAGGCCACCTTGTGCAGGGCACACAGCACACGGAAGATGTGGGAGAATGAATAGCATTTGGATTTGGGAAGAACAAGTAGTTACATATCATCAGACCATAAAGCACAAAGAGCAGCAAAGATGAGAAAAAAATAGTAAGAAAGGGTGAGGTTATGAAGTAGCTTACATCTCATGCTAAGGCCACTGGATTTTATTATACAGAAAATAGCAAGCAGCAAATAATTTTACACTGGGGGGGAGAAATGAGCAACTCTGTGCTTTAGAAAGATCACTTTGTCAGCACTGCGGAGTAGAGCTTTCTAAATCTTAACATACATCCAACACATTCAATAGACCCAGGGATCTAGTTAAAATGGAGATTCTGATTCCCAAGGTCTGGACTGAGGCCCAAGATGCTGCACTTGTAACATGTTTCCTGGTGATGCTGGTGTTGCTGGTTCTTGGGCCACACTGTGAGTAGAAGGAGTGGAGGGTGGATTACTGGGAGATAAGGCTAAAGTAGGGCAGACTAGTCCTGGGCCTAGTGTAACGATTTATGTGAGAGATGAGGATGACCTAAGTTAAGGAAAAAAAGAGAGAGGGTTGTAGAAATGTTTCAAAAGTAGAACCAAAAGGATCAAGGACTGATTGCATTTGAAGGTGTGAAAGGATGATGCCAAGTTTCTCACTTAGGAGTCTGAGAGCTAGGGATGCTGTCGCTACCAACCAAGACAGGGAAGTTAACAGTGTCAAAAAATAGCCAGACTGTGGAGGTTAACTGAAACCAGGTAACTGAGCAAGGCGAATGGTGTTTGAGGTACTATTAAACATCCAAGCAGGAAAGGTCAGAAGACAGTTTTGAATTTTTGAGTCCAAAAATCAGAGAAAGACGTCAGCTAGAATTATAGATTTTAAAATCACTGGCATAAATTATAGTTAAAAACTGTGAAAAGGGACAAACTGCCTATGTGCTGGCATAGAATGAAGAGAAGAAGCCCAAGGATTAACCCCTAAGACTCATCAATAGTGAAAGACCAGACAGAAAAGACCCAGACCCAGAGGCGAGAGGGACGCTGGGAAGAGAGCGGGAGCCAGGTAGAACCTGTTCAAGGACTGAAGGAGCCAAGTTCCAAAGGACTGCTCATGACTTTGAGTTCCACAGGGACAGAGAAGTCCAGTAAGAAAAGGACCGAGACAGATTCCGTGAGCACATCCAAGTCTCCCCGACCCTCATTCCCACCACGAAGTTCCATAAATCCCACGACCGTAGGAGAGAGGCGGCTAAAGGTTAGAACATTCTTTCCTGTGCCGCTGGAAGATCCCCAACAGTTCTTCTGACACTTTAATTCCTCCATTTGTGCTGCAAATCTAAAATTAAAATCTTCTTAAATTTAGCCTTCAAGTTTTTCAAGTTTAGGTATAATGATTGTGTTTTACTATCTTCCAAAAAAGAAACTGGGTAGTGAGGGGCACAACTATCCCTCAACTTACAAAGGCATAAGTAAAAAAAAAAAAAAAAGCCCATGTGACAAGATACGAAAAGGGTGTAATCCTTTGCAGGACACATCTGTCTCCTTGTCAGAACTTCATAATGGGTGATGGTGATGTTGGTGGTAGCAGTTGCGTGTGTGTGTATGTGTGCATACGTGTATGTGGGTGTGTCTCGTCGGGGCAGAGGGGAGAATTGAGAGGGAAGAGAACAGAACATTGGGAGGGAAGCTTGCAGGGTGTGATGTAGCATTGCCAGATAAATACAGGACATCCAGGTAAATTTGAATTTCAAATAAACAATGAATAATTTTTAGTATAAGTATGTCCCATGCAAATTTAACTTGGTGTCCTGTGTTTATATTTGCTAAAATCAAGCAATCCTAGTGTGGTGACCATAGCACAGGGACCCAAGCAAGGGCTGCCTTCTCCCAGTAGGGGGCTCTAAATGTCTTACATAGCATTGCCTCCTAGTATCCTGGAAATAATGAAGCCCCTTAGCCATAAGTGCACCAAAACCAATCCTATGCAAACACCAAGGATTTGTATGAGAGGACCTCTTAAATACCCTGAAAGACCAGCACTTCATCCCTATGAACTGCAAAAAATATTTGAACAATGTACTTATAGAAGAGCAGTGAAACCCTTTACCTCCCACCTTCCCAAACCTGGAATCAGGGGGAAAACCAAGTCCTTACGAGTCTGTGGCTCTTGCCATGGTGTATCCATACAAGCTGTGGACGTCATAGTGGAGACCCCAGTGAAACTCTGTGTCCATGCAGAGGGTTCTTGCAAAAAGCGAGTGGTTTAGAACACCTAGAGGAAAATACTCATCAGTGAGGAACTTCTCCATCAGACAACTTTAACAAAGTAGCCAGCCAATTCTTTTCTTCCTGGTTACTGTGCCTTCCCCACCAATCTCCATCTGACACAATCCTTTCCAGATTTTAAACTCTATCCTAAATGCCACCTCCTACCTGGAGCCTGTACTGAGCCTGCCATGGGAGATAAATCATTAAAATTAATTTGCATTCCCTTGAGCCCACAAAGAACGGTGGTGAGTGGCAGCAATTGGGAAACATGCTCAGAGCAATGGGAAGTTGATCTGAGATTAAATATAAGGCACATAATGTTTATATTTATTAATCAAGAAGAATTGAGTATAAAATGTATAGATATGAGAGCAGTGAAAGGGAATATTTTCACTTTTATAACACAGGCCCTAGTCACACCTTTTTAAAAAAGTGAGATATGAGATGTGGGTGGTTTTATAAATTAGAACTCAGATACTGCTTCTGGGAGCCTTGACCCTTCACAGGACTTTAATATGAGGCACAATTCCAGAAAGTCGTAGAACCAGGGAGGACTTAGGTTGGGTTTTTCCCTCCTCCTAACAGAATCAAGGTTTGGAGTCAGAAATTAAGCTGGATTATAAAACATAAAGAAGACTGTATTCTTGTCCAGCTTGCTTTGTGGGAGGAGATTCACAAAGCCAGAGATTCACAAAGGGGGAGATTCACAAAGCAATGATTCACAAATCATTCACTTAACTGATCTCTACCATGCTAAGGAGCACTATGCTGTCCCGCTGCTGTGAGGGACAGTGGCGGGTCATGTCAGGGTAGACAGAATGCCGGCCCCAGGGAGTGAGGCGCTGGCTAGGAGCAAGCAGAAGGTGATGGGGAAAGAGGTTTTCTGTAGGAAAAAAACAAAGCAAAGCAAAAAGTCAAAAATAAAACCTAGTTTTGGCCAAGAAGAAGATAAAGAGATAAAGAAAAAAGAAACGATAAACTGATCTGGGGTGAAAAAATGGGGGAATACAGACAAAGCAGAGAAGAACAAAGAATCAGCTAAAGAAGCAAACGGTAGATTTTGCAAGAGGCTAAATGGTTTGAAGTCCAGACTCTCTCCAGAATATTCTGCACTCCTCCAGCAACCAAAAGAGGCTAAGGAAACAGCTAAGCCTTGGTCTCAGGGGTGTAAGCAAAGCGAACAAACCAGAATAAACTGGCAGACACTGTCCAGATGCCGACCACGCCAGAGTTCTCTTCCTGGGAGTGTAAGGAGGTTATACTTGATGGTTACACCTTCCCGTAAAGTTATTAATATTAAGCTGAGGCTATGTGACCTATGCTGGCAAAGGAACGTGGGCACACTGGGAACACCACCCTTCCAGACCTGCCCGTAAAACTCCCTCCACCTTCTCTTTCCTTCACCCATTAAGCTGGAAAGAAAGGTCTCTCATATGGGAGACAGTGGAAGAAACTAGATCTGAGTCACCACTTGGAGTCAAGCCACCTGTCCCTCACTAGGGACAATGTGAGCAAAAAATGAATTTTTATTGTGTTAGTTCACCGAGATATGGTAGTTTATTTGTTGTCACAGTACAGTCTAGTTTATATTCCCCACACCCCACCCCCATTCTCTCTCTCCCTTTCTCCTTCTCTCTCTTTCTCTACTTCTTTCAAAATCAGGGACTGGAAAGTTCACCTTGACTAGAAATGGGACATAAATAGGACCTTTAAGGAACCATTGACACTTTAAACTGTTGCAAATGAGGAGACAGAGAGACAGAGAGAAAAGGGAGAAAGGGAAAAAGGAAGAAAGAAAGAGGAAGGAAGGGAGGGATCTGGAGGAGGAGAAAGAAGGAAAGAAGGAAAAAAGAGAAAGTAAAGAAGAAAGAAAAAGTTAACAGAAGTACAGATTTACTTCAATGTAAGGTAGTTTGCACCTTAAAGTGTTCTGAAATGCTCGTGAATTTTAAACTTGAACCACCCAAGGGGTTTGGAGGAGTGACCAGCATGAAAGAATTTTGACCTGGAGACTGGAAGGTCAGCCAGGGGAGGGGGCTGGGCTCAGGCTAGCAATCGTCACCACACACTGGTCCTTGGATGACTGCAGCCAAAAGGTCATCAGAGACCAAACAGTGCCACAGAGACTCAGATAGAGGCGTGTTCAGTATTTCTGGGGGGCCCTTGGCCTGGGAGGGAAATCACTCTTGATCACATTGAGTTCTACTCAAGTTGTTTCAAACATGTCGGTGTCTATATCACCAGCAAACAGGGGAGCACTTACTGGGAGTAAAAGGAGGGAAGTTCAAGCTGTTTGATTCACACTCCTGCTCAGAACTTTGGAGGAAGCTAGATACTTCATCCATTTCCTTCAAAGACACAAAACACACAAAATGTAAAGTGCCATTGATCACAACTAGCTGTTGAGAAATGCTTACTGCACTAGAAGCCAGGCTACCTGGGGTCTCTTATTAACTGGTTTTTGGGATTTTAAATAATCTCCTTAACTCTTCTTGCCCTCCGTTTCATTTTCTGTAAAGTTAAGTCATTGCATTAGGTGATATCTAAGGTATGTTCCAGTTCTAAACGACAGTGTGCACATTTTAGCTTTTATAAATTGATTTTAATCAGTTAATTAAGAAATAATCATTTCAAAGTTTGATCTTTGCCTTACAAATTGTGAAGATTTCATTATTGGTGTTACTGTTTCAGTATTATTTGAAAGAACCTAAGATAGAGCAACATTTCTATTTTATAATTTTCCCTGTCTTTTATTCCTCTGAGTGAGGAACAATAAGAGAATATAATTAAGATCAAATCCATTTCTTTAAAATGAATTAAAAATAAGTGATGTCTAATCCTGCTAAGGAAGAATATTTTCAAAGAAATTCCCTACTGCTCACCCATAAAAAACACAAGGTCCTCATTCAATTATTCTGTAATAATTAAATTTTTATAAAGCAATGCTATAAATAGTAGCAATGATAACTTTTAATAAAGCAGTATTTTTAAGCTGAAAAACAGTTAATAAAGGAAAAAGCTGAGATCATGATAAAGCAAAAGACTTTATCAAAATGAAATAACCAGTTGATATAAGATCCAAAATAAGAATGAAGGCTTTTTAGGAGCCTGATTCACTGTGTATAAACTCAGCATTAAGTAAAATAATTTTTAACGCTACTACGTCAAGCAAACTATTTTATTACAGATCAGGGTTAAAATTCGTCTGAAAATTTGGCATATCTGTTTCCAAAGGAAATTCGATGCTAGAATAATAACTTACAATCCACACTCCGTCAAACTCCAGATATTTATGAAACTTAGAGAACTGGTCTGCCCACCACTGGGTACACTCTGGGTTGCTGTAATCGGGAAAGACTGTCTGCCCAGGGTATCCCTAGAGAACAAAGAGGAAGACACTGGCGATTAGTTTGTTCCAAGGTTCAGTTATTCATTTATTAATGGCTACAGACAGTTTCTTCAGCTAGAAGTTCCATGTTTTAGCAACAAAATTTATGACACCCCCCGAAAAAAACTAAATAGTAAAATACATGCAAGAAACCAAAGGACGAAAAAACAAAAGGAAAAACAATTGAGTATATAGATGAAAAGCCACCGTATGTCCTTTTCTATGGAAAAAAAAAGTAAAATTTCATTATGTCAGGCTAATTGGAAGACAAATTGTTTAAAATACTGGAAAGTTTAATTATGTAATATTTTTAAAGAGAATGAATTTGTTTAATGTGTTGTTAAACTAAAGGTCATATAAAGCCTGCTTTGAATAATTACGGTTATAAATAATATGTTGTTTGGGGGCATATAAACAATATTTTATAAATGGCCAAATGAAGTTTGTGCTTCTAACTCAGGTCAAATATTTTTTATTCTATTTCCCTTTCCTATCTGTGCCTATCAAGCAGTAGTTTTAAACATTTTCCACAAAGATACAACCATAGCCAAATTATTGAAAATTCTGAATTAAAAAGATGCAAGTTTCTGTGCAACATTTTTGCTCATTTTCCCAACAAATTCATACATTGTAATTTAGGGACAACTTTATACTCAGGAACATAATGAAAAGAAAATATATACGTGTGTGTGTATGTGAAGAATGCTCAAAACTCGAGACAGAAGCTTAAAATACCAACTTTAAATGGATTGAGCTCTTGGTTCTTTGTTTTAGGTGACAGGCACCAAGTAGTAATTACAGGCAAATCTGGACCTCAGGAAACAGGTGCTGTGTGTGGCAAAGCAGTCACCTACAGCAACATTTAGCCTAGAGCATCAGGCCCAGCAAACTTTATCTAACCAAATGCACTTAAACTAAACCCCTACCCACATCTACTACTACTACCTCTGCCAAATTCTTAGATCAAATGATTCATGCTATTTATTGATCAATGAAGGCAACCATCTTATTAAGTTCTTGTAATTATATGCAAATTCTTAATTACATATCACCAAAATATGAGTACTATTGAAATGACTCATAGGCGTAGATAAAATTTTAGATAAGCAAAATAATTTTTATTTGACTGTGGCCTCTGATTTTTTATTTATACAGTACGTGAACATGGGTCTGGTATTTTAGAAATTCACTTCTAACAAAGCAATAAAACAAAGACCTGGTTTGGAGAAGGAAGAAAACTTCCCTACTACTTCATGAAAAGTTAGAATCAATGAAGAAGAAAGTAAATAGAATGAAGCATTGTTAACAGTCAATGAAAAGATTTATGTGAGTACAGTTTGATAAGGGGCCATCAACTGGCCTGAAAAGATGGCTTTGCAAAGTAAACTACCCAGGAGCAACAAGAACTGCAGGCACATGAAGTTTTAAGATGAAGTTGCCATTTTAGTAAATCTTACATAATCCAATCACCTGGGGCTGACCCTGCTTATGACTGGAATAAAAGCTTTCCTGTGTGATGTGATTTAAGTACTCTCAGAAGTTCAGCTGTCTTGAAAACAGGCTCCAAGTCAGCCTATTTCTTTTCTGTTTTTTTTTTTTTAATATTTTTTATTTCAGCATGTTACGGCGGTACAAATGTTTAGGTTACATATATTGCCTTTGCCCCACCCGAGTCAGAGCTTCAAGTGTGCCTGTCCCCCAGACAATGCGCACTGCAGCCATTACATGTGTATATACCCATCCCCTCCTCACCACGCCCCGCAGCACCCGCCTGACACCCAGTGAATGTTACTACTATATGTGCACTTAAGTGTTGGTCAGTTAAGTCAGTTGATACCAATTTGCACTTAAGTGTTGGTCAGTTAAGTTAGTTAATACTAATTTGATGGTGAGTACATGTGGCGCTCGTTTTTCCATTCTTGTGTTTAGTACCAGGTCAGCCTATTTCAATGCCTAAAACTTCTACCTGAGAATCAAGGCTGGGCTCTACCTATAAATCTTCCATAAATTAAAAATATATTAGCTGAGGTAGGTTCCACATCAATCTGTGAGCATCTTGCTACATTACTGTAGTTGGATTTATTGTTTTGGGGAAAAGATAGAAATTTGGAGGCAGGAGGGCTTTAAGTAACTGAAGTTTCTTCTAATTATATTGCTTCCCAAGTATCTGCAATATTAGAGAGTCAGGGGCTAGCTTTTTAAATTCTTCAGAGTTTTAATCATTCTATTGTTACATCTACTGGTTTAAAGTTTGTAAGAAAAGAAACCTCTAAAGCTATGAAAGCAGTAACAAAAAGTAAATGTCCTTTCACCCATCTTCATACCAAAGTACAAATTGTCCAAAATGACCGTAATTTACTCTGATTTTTCTTGAGAAATTACCTCCCCAACAGCAAAGCCATTATTCCCCAAGATCCATATTCTTTTCAGGCTTCCTTCGTTATAGGGGTCATACCACGAGTCTTTGAAGATGCCAGGATTCTAATAAAGAAATATGATATAAATATTATTTTTATAAATTTCTTTTTCACTATGAAAGAATAAACAAGGGAGCAGGGTATTTGAACATACCATAATAATCACATATTTCTGTCCACTGTCATGTAGCTCCTTGGCAAAATCTGGGAGACCAGGGTAAGCCCCTTGGTCGACAGTGAAATCCTTCTTTCCATCCATGTAGTCTATGTCAGAGTACTGGACATCCTGAAATATAGCTCTGGCCAGTTAGAACCTAGGAAATACTGCCATGTTGATTGAAAGTCTTACAGCTTTTGTTCCTGACCGTTACAATTGAAGCCATATTTCTTAATGGTCCTGGAACTCCCAGGGTTCACTAGCTCTTAGGAATAAATAATCCCTCTTTGAAAAATGCAGTTTCTCTTAGGCTGCAGTTTTACCTCCTTGTCCTGACAGATGCGTATCATAATGTATTGGGAGGAACTTGAGGGTAGGAACTGCATCTCGTCCATCTCTCTAACTTGAGAGCTTGGATGCCTGACATAAAGCAGGTGCTCTCAAAATGTTTGTTTGAATAAACATAATAGTAATGTTATAACCATGTATCAACTTGCCCCCAAATATCAAGCAAGACTATATTGTAAGAGGAGACAATGGTCTTCTTGCCCTGTAAAACTTCCGGAGTAATGATTAACAAAGATCAATGACAAAGGGGTAGAGCTTTAATTAACCAAACTCTCACACACACATTGTCGCTTGTGTTTACATATCCACCTATGGGTGCAGGTATTACTCTTAGTGAGGAGGTTGAAATAGGAAGGGGTTAAGAGGCATTTCCCAAAGTCACGTGAATGGGGAGGTAAGGGGCCGAATGGGGCTTTAGGGATAGGTTCTCTGACTCCAGGTGCTCTTTTTGCCCCCAATTTGCTACATACCTATAAGACATCCAAAAGTCTTCTAAGTGTTCCTTGTGTATCATGCATTAGAAGTCTCTAGCTTACAGGCCTGAAGGAAAACGTGACTTGTGGCCTGTTGCCCAGTGTGGCATCATCTGTTCTAACACTGGGCAGTCATTTAGAACCCAGCTGTCTTCCACAAACACATGCAGGGGAAGATCCCATCCATGGAAGAAACATTTACTTGTTTCTGAACTGGAGACACTTCAATAAAGCCCTTCCTATCATAGCCGGAGGATAAACTGGAACCAACACCACATACAGAGTCAAAAGAACTATATTGGAATTTTGGTCCTGCCTTTAGCTAGTTGTGTGATGCTGGAGAAGTTATTAACCACACAGTAGCTCCATTTCCTCACTTACAAAAGAATGATAAATGGGGGCTAACCATAAATGTGAAAGCCCCTTGTAAACTAATGAAAGAAAGCATGACAATGTTTGGTCTGATTCCTCCTGGAATTGGATGTTTGCAGATAGCGGATATGGGAGAAGTAAAATTCAAGACAATCAATATCCCCCTAATAACAAGGCAACCCACTGGACATCTGTTTTCTCACAGGAAAACATAATCCCCCTGCCTACCCTCTTCACTGTTCAGAGAGAGGATTGAAGAATCCCAAGATAAAGCCAAAGTCATGTCATCTGTACAATCTTCCTTCAGATGTTAACATATACGTGCCTGCACCGAAGTTCCAAAGAGCTAGCCCAGAATAAGTTGTTTTAATAACTTCATTAACCACATGTTTTACATTTCCTGAGGAGCTTATCAAATATTACACTTAATTATCTTTTGATTCTGGTTGACATTGACTATCATAAATACTTTGCAATTAGAGCCTGATAGACCTGGGAGGGGTATACAAGGTCACTATGAGAAACTCATTTACTATAAGGCATTATTATAATCATCAGCTCTTGTTAACCATGTCACTGTAGGTGTTGTTTTCTCTTATAAAATAACAGCTGACCTTCATGGAGTTCATCCTCTGTGCTAGATGCTATACATGCATAGTATAAGGCATTCCTTACTACTAGCTTGCCAAAGTAAGTCTGACATTCTTATTTTATAAAGGTAGAAACCAAGACTCAGGTATGTTGATTTAACTAGCCCAATATTGCATAGTGATATGAAGCTAAAATTCAAAACCATACCCATCTGATTCCACAAACTGTACACTTTCCAGGATCACATAGGTAATTTAGCATGCAAATTTCTGACAGTGTGTCTATTAATCTATTAATCTATCTATATTTTTCTAATGAATTGAATTTGATGCAAAAGACAAAAGATAGAAAGCAGTGCTTAATGCATGACAAGAGAAGTCCCAACTTACATATGGGATCCCAGCTAAACGATTGCGGTTTACAACCTCTCTCAATCCATTGATGCCACCATAATCCCTGCGACTGAGCTGGAACCCAAGACTCCAGTAGGAAGGCAAGAATGGTCGTCCAACAACCTGAAAGGAGAAGTGAAGAAATGTCTAGACTTTTAGCATAAACACTGTCTGTAACACTATGTCCAACGCTGGAAATATTAGCCCCATTTTATTTTCTGTAAAGTTCTCAGAGCTGAAAATGTCAGAGTCAAGAGTCATCTGCTAGATAATTTGTGAAATTCCACAATCATCCTTCTTTACTAACTACCTAAAGGTATTCCCAAGAACAGCAACATCAGGAAATAATAAGACCTACAGAAAATACTTGAATAATGATGGCATCTTGGGAGGGGGGCGAAGCAGTAACAGTTTTTATTCAGTAAGTATTTTTCTGAGTGTTTAAGGTGGCAAGGGCTGATGTGGGCACTTGGAATATCCTGGCATAAAGCAGACATAGTTCCTGCCCTCACACAGCTTAAAGGAAATAAATGTCTAATGTAATTTCAGACAGCGTTTTATGCTAAGGATAAAGGAATAAGGCTGATGGGATTACGAGTAGAATGGGTGACAAAATACTGGAATGTTTAAAATGCAAGTTTTCCAAGTTGTTGAAGCCAACACCCTGAGTCCTGTCTCCCATTCTCCCCTAAGAGTGCCTGCCCTTTGCTATGAGGGTGCTCTCTCTCTCTGAATTCCCATGCAGCTTATCTGCACCTCATTCAACACTTCTATTACAAGGTACTTCCTATTACAATTATTTCAGGCTTTGTCATAGTTCTCGCATTTGATTTTAAATTCACTGGCATCTGGAACCATATTTCATATGTCTTTACTTGTCATCTTAAACAAACCACTTCATCTTTCTGTGCCCAAGTTCTTTAATCTGTAAAGTAGGACGTTTAAGTTAAATGGTGTCTAAAGTTCCTTCCTGTCCTATAGTTTGAATCAAATATAAATAGCTAGCAAAGTTCCTTTCACAGAGTCCCTTTTCACTGAGTTTTAATTTATTGAATGAATGAATGAATGAATGAATGAATGAATAAACTTTGCTGATTTGTTGCCTTAGGTCTTTGAAATGATTGGTCACACATGACTGTGACTATGAGTTCATTGAAAGCAGGATGATGTCTGACTTATTTTTGCATTCCCCAAGCTTTGCACAGTGCCTCTTCAGCATGCAGAAAGTGCCCAATAAATGTCATCAAAATAGACAAACAACAGATGAAAGACTCACAGTCCCAGCATTTATAATCCATAGAGCTTGTTAATAATTTCATTTTATGAGTGTGTGAGATAATGGCAATGACTGTCTAAATGCAAAGCCATACCTCCAGGTATTCCTGAACCACTTGTTCTGGAGTGTTTCCCAGGAATATGTAAAAGTCAAGAACACCCCCAATTGTGCGGTAAGTGATTGCAGGAGCAGGCTGAAGGGTGACCTCTGAAAAGATTAAAATTAAAGTCAGTAGAATCTCAGGGTTGAAAATACACATTTCTCTAGAGTATGAATAGCTGAGCCGTCCAAAACAGTCTCAGTCTGATTTTGAAAGGGATGAAAACCACACATGTTCCTTTTGTCAGAGGACTGTTGAAGTTTATCAAAATATTGAATGAGTAAAACACCAAGGAAAAATTAAAGTTTATTTTGTTAAGAGGAAGGAGTATAAATTTTATTTTAATGTGGCATATGAAAACATAAACTTCTGGGTTTCATGAATGATTTAACCTAAAAACAAGTTTTAAAAACCATATTAGATGAATGTGACTACAATTTAAAATTTAAAAATAAATCTAGGCCGGGCGCGGTGGCTCACGCCTGTAATCCTAGCACTCTGGGAGGCCGAGGCGGGTGGATTGCTCAAGGTCAGGAGTTCGAAACCAGCCTGAGCAAGAGCGAGACCCCCGTCTCTACTAATAATAGAAACAAATTAATTGGCCAACTAAA
>CAUYRT010040741.1:0-24960 GCA_963574885.1 Lepilemur ruficaudatus | reverse complement strand
CCACACATAGAAGACTGAAACAGGATCCATACCTTTCACCTCTCACAAAAATCAACTCATGGTGGATAACAGACTTAAACCTAAGGCATGAAACTGTAAGAATTCTAGAAGAAAATGTTGGAAAATTCTTGTCAACATTGGCCTAGACAAAGAATTCATGAAGATGACCCCTAAGGCAATCACAGCAAAAATAAAAATAAATAAATGGGACCTGATCAAATTGAAAAGCTTCTGGATAGCCAAAAGACAATCACAAGAGCAAACAGCCAGAATGGGAGAAAATATTTGCATGCTACACATCCAATACAGGGCTGATAACTAAAATCTATATAGAACTCAGGAAAATCAGCAAGAAAAAAATCAAACAATTTTATCAAAAAGTGGGCAAAGGACATGAACAGAAACTTCTAAAAAAGAGATAGACTAATGGCCAACAAACCTATGAAAAATTGCTCAACATCTCTTATCAGGGAAATGCAAATCAAAACCACAAGACGATATCACTTAACTTTAGTGAGAATGGCCTTGATAAAAGTCCAAAAACAATAAATGTTGGCATGGATGTGGAGAAATAGAAACACTCATACACTGCTGGTGGGACTGAAATCTAGTACCACCTCTGTGGAAAGTAATATGGAGATGCCTCAAAGAGCTACAAGTAGAACTACCGTTTGATCCATCAATCCCATTACTGTGCACATACCCAAAAGAACAAAAGACATTGTATTAAAAAGACATTTGCACTCGAATGTCTATAGCAGTACAATTCACAATTACAAAGATGTGGAAACAACCTATGTGCCCATCAATCCATGAGTGGATTAAGAAAATGTGGTATTTGTATACCATGGAGTCCTACTCAGCCACAGAAAATCATGGTGATCTAGCACCTCTTGTAGTATCTTGGATAGAGCTGGAGCCCATTCTACTAAGTGAAGTATCTTAAGAATGAAAAAACAAGCACCATATGTACTCACCATCAAATTGGCATTAACTGATCAACACTTTTGTGCACATACAGTAGTAACATTCATTGGTTGTGGTGCAGGTGGGGAGGGAAGGAGGGGATGGGTAATTTCATACCTAATGAATGCAGTGAGCACCATCTGGGGTGTGGAAACACTTGAAGCTCTGACTCAAGTGGGGCAAAGGCAATATATGTAATCTAAACTTTTGTACCCCTGTAATATGACGGAAAAAAAAAAAAAACCTCAGCCCTTTTGTTATGCCAGGTGGGCCCGTTCATTGTCTGTGGCAATGGTATCTTGCTCTTCCTCAATAAACTTAATTTCAGGCTTGCCTTGCTTTGTGTGTGTCTTGTCATTCTTCAGCCAAGAGCACATCAAGAACTGAGAATAGACAACTGGACCCAATGCTTATGATAGTTCCAGATTAAAGGAAAGTCCTTATATAAGTAAAAACAAAAAGAACCTTATGGGTAATGACATGTAGTCCATGTTCTATACTAAACTTTCCTTTATAAATTCAGTTATGACTAAAAATACTGACATGTATTGAATTACTTGATTATATAACCTCTATAGTTCATCCTTAGGTATGTAGACGCTTAACTCCCTTTTTTCTATTACTGGAAAATTTTAGGGGCAAGGGACTTAGTGAATGCTCCATAGATAATTGTTTCTTTTTTAAAAAACCTTGGATTATTGAAATAATTGAGAATTTATTAAATTTGTACTACTCATTTACTTTTATTTTGACACATAGAATTACGTATCTTATTATATTTATCCACTGATACAAAATATTACCACTGGTGTTAAAAAAAATAGTGATGCTGACATGAAGTGATAGAAAGATAAATGTATACTGATTACCTGAAAGCTGTTAGATAAAAATAACGGGAAATACTTTGAGTAGAGGGGCAAGATGTTGGATGTGAAAAACTGCCAGTTAGAATGTCTCTGCAAGAAAGATAGATTTTAGAAGAAAGTGAAAAAAATAAACAGGCAGACAAACATGGATTGGGTGAGGATAGGAAGGAAGGGTGCCTCAAATTACAGGAGACTCCAAGGGAAGAAGTTGCAGAGGAGAACTGGAAGGAGAAAGGCCCCAGAGAGGCTTGGAGCCCAGTGACCAGGTGGAGTGGTTAAATTTCCCCTCCCTTGCATCTTGGACTGCTGGTGGGCTCCTGAGAAGTTGGAGAGACCTGCCAACACCAGCCCAGAGATGGCTGCAGCCAGTGAGTGGTAAGCCTCTTTTGGGCAAGGCACCAGGCTCCCTTGGGGCACCTGCTGCCCCACAGACCCAGACCAGTAAGCAGGCACCATGTTGTTTCAGTCTCCCTTTCCCCAACCGGCAGCTGCCAAGAGAGACAAGATAGCCACCACCCAGAGGCATCTGAAGGGAATGGGACCTTTCCTTTTGGGGCCCTACAGCAGACTGAGGGGTACTCAGACTGTGAGCTCCCTACCTGCCAGGCCTCCCATGTGCTGCTTGTTTGGTGACTCCAGCGTTGTGGGGCAAATGCTGAGGGAAAGAGACCTTGATCCATCTTGGGTACCCTGTGGGTGACTTGAGACCAGCACTTCTCTCCCTGGCAGGGCCAGGGATTGATCTCCAGGGCCCAGGGGGCAAGCCTGTAGACCAGATCCCATAGACCCAGGTCTTGATCACATTGCCCCAGGGCACAGAATGGATATTGGTGAAGAATTCTACTGAGGTGTGTGTGCCTTCAGGGGTGGATCAGCATGTTTGAGGAGCAACCCTCCCTCTTCTTGGAGGGCTGCGTTCCTCACTCAGCCTGCCATCCTGGGCAGGGAACATCCCAGCCTGCATGACAACCAGGGGAAATCCACTGGCTTGAGGCCCTGCCTGCTGGCAGTAGCCAGGGGGAAACTGAAGAATAGGGAAGGGGGGAAAGGAGCAAGGCCTGCTTCAGACTGTGGTTCTCAGACAATGCCACAAGCAGACTTTTTAGCGTAGTGGGGCCATTTTAGCTACTCCCTGGCAGCTTTGCCCAGAAGCAGAGAATAGACTTTGACCCCTGCTAACCAGCATTTATGGAGCTTGAGAGCAGGCTCACCCAACCTAGTCCCTCCAAGCTTCACTCTCTCACCTGCCCCTACTGAGGTGGAGAATAAGGACACACCTGGAATTCCAGGGCTCCACCTACCACCTGAGGCACTAGTGTGTTCTAGAGGAACAAAAGCTCATTAGAGGACCCCAAAACAACACTGCAACTTGTTCCTCCCAGCAAGTTGCTGTGCCACCTACTGACAGGGAGGTCATTGTGCACACCCTTTAAGTGCATCTACTGATTCATCATACAGGGCATGGTAGAATCTCACCCACAAACACCACCTACTGTCTCAGAGACTAAACAGGGCATGTCATTATTCAAATGAAAATCTAAAGATAAGAAGCAACAGCTAACCCAGATGGGAAGGAATCAGCAAAAGAACTCTGGAGGTATGAAGAATCAAACAAAAAGCACACCCCAAAAGGGGAACATCAGCTCTCTAGCAATGGACATCAACTGAATTCAGAACACCAAAATGACAGAATTTTTAAACATGGATTGTAAAACTCAATGATATGCAAGAGAAAATGGATAGAATAACCAACACAAACCACACACAAACACAAAGAAAATCCAGGACTTGGAAGAAACGTTCATTAAAGAAATTAAAATATTAATGAAAAACCAAACAGAACTTCTGGAAATAAAGAATTTATTTATGGAACTGCAGAACACAGTGGAAAACCTCAATAACAGGGTAGATCAAACAGAAGAAAGAAAGAATCTAAGGGATTGAAGGTAACACAGACATAAGAATAGAGAAATTAATTAAATAAGTCACAGAGATAGAACAGAGAAATAAAAGAGGAAAGCCAACAAGAAATGTGAGATTATGTGGAGAAGCCTAAGATAGGAATCATAGGTATCAATGAGGGTGAAGAAGAAAACACACAAGGCTTGGATAAACTATTTGAGGATATAATGGAAGAAAATTTCCCAGGCCTTGCTAGAAATCTAGATATCCAGCTACAAGAAGCTGAAAGGACTCCTGGGAGATTCATCACAAACAGGAAAACACCACGACACACAAACATCAGACTGACCAAAATAGCCAACAAAGGGCCCCCCTACAAGCTATAAGGCAAAAGAAGCAGGTAACCTATGAAGGAAAACCAAACAGAATAATGGAAGACTTCTCAACTGAGACCTTACAAGCAAGAAGAGACTGGTGCCCCATTCTCACTCTTCTCAAACAGAATATTGCCCAACCTAGAATCTTGTATCCTGCAAAACTAATTTTTGTATACAAAGGAGAAATAACGACATTCTCAGACAAGCAAAGACAGAAGGAATTCATCAAGATGAGACTTGCCCTCCATGAAGTACTCAAAACAGTGTTACACATGGATGAGCACGATAAACACTCACCAATGTAAAATCATCCAAAAAGTAAAGGTCAAAGGCCAGATACCCCAATGGCTCAAGAGAGAAAACAAAGCAATAAAGTTCAACTCAACAGGATGAGCAGAAATCTGCCCCACTTATCAATTATCTCAATAAATGTGAATGCTTGAACTGCCCACTGAAGAGACATAGGCCAGTCAAATGGACAAATATACACAAGGCAGGTATCTGCTGTTTTCAGGAGACACATCTAACCCACAAGGATGCACTCAGAATCAAGGTGAAGGGATGGAAAAAAAAATGATTTTAAGCAAACAGAAGCCAAAAGAAAGCTGGCGTGGCAGTTCTGATTTTGGATAACGCAGTCTTCCAATCAACAAAAGTAATGAAAGACAAAGATGGTCACTATATAATGTTGAAGGGTACAAATAAACAGGAAGACATAACAATTCTAAATATCTATACCTAACTCAGGCACATTCAGATTTATAAAACATATCCTACTTGATCTAAACAAAATGATAAACAGCAACACTATAATACCTGGAGACTTCTACAACCCTCTGACAGAACAGGACAGATCCTCCAAGTGGAACATAAACAAAGAAAACATGGACTTAAATAGAACTCTGGAACAATTGGACCTGGGCTGACATTTACAGAACATTCTACCGAAAAACCACTGAATATGCATTTTTCTCATCAGCTCATGTGACATTCTCTAAGATTGACCATATCCTAGGCCATAAAGCATGTCTCAAAAAATTTCAAAAAATAGAAATTATACCATTCATCTTCTCAGACCACAGTGGTCTGAGACAATTAGAAATTAGAAATCAACTCCAAGAGAAACTCTCATCTCTATACAAAGTCATGGAAAGTAAACAACAACATGCTGAACAATTATTGCATTAAGGAGGAAATCAAGGTGGAAATCAAATTCTTTGAACTAAGTTATAAAGGAGACACAAGTTGCCAAAATCTGTGGGACACCACTAAAGCAGTCCTGAGAGGAAAACTTATATCCATAAATGGCTACATCCAAATGACAGAAAGATCACAAATATACAATCTAATGAATTGTCTAAGGAACTGGAAAAGGATGAGCAAACCAACCCCAGAAGAAGGAAAGAAATAGCAAAGATCAGAGCAGAACTAAATGAAATTGATAACAAAAAAAGCTATACATAAGATTAATAAAACAAAAAGTTGGTTCTTAGAAAAAATAAAACTGACATGCCTCTTGCTGGATTAATGGGAAGCAGAAAACAAAGGACTGTAATAAGCTCCATCAGTAATGAAAAAGGAGAAATTACGACTGATGCCATAGAACTATAAAATGTCAATTATGAATACTGTAAAAACCTTTCTGCACATAAACTTGAAAGTGTGGAGGAAATGGACAAACTCTTAGAAACACAAAGCCTCCATAGGCTCAATCAGGAAGAAATAGAATTCCAGAACAGACCAATATTTAGTACTGAAATTGAAGCAACAATAATATGCCTTCATAAAAAGAAAAGTCCTGGACCAGATGGTTTCATACCCAGATTTTACCAGATCTACAAAGAAGAACTGGTGCCTATCCTGCAGAAATTATTCCACAGCATCAAGAAGAAAGGAATCCTCCCAAACACATTTTATGAGGCCAACATCATACTGATACCAAAACCAGGAAAGGACGCAACAATAAAAGAAAACTACAGACCAATATCCTTTGTGAATACAAATGCAAAAATTCTCAGTAAAATCCTAGGAAACCAAATTCAGGTGCTTATCAAAAAATTAATCCATCATGAATAAGTGGGCTTCATCCCAGAGATTCAGGGATGGTTCAACATACTCAAATCCATAAATGTAATTCACCACATAAATAGAAGCAAAAACAAAGACCATATGATCCTCTCAATAGACACAGAAAAAGCATTCAACAAAATTCAGCACCCTTTTATAAGGATGCTTCATAAAATAGGCATAGATGAAATTTCCCTAAAAATGATACAAGCCATACATGACAAACCCAAAGCCAACATCATCCTGAATGGGGAAAATTTGAAAGCATTCTCACTTAGAATTGGAACCAGACAAGTTTGCCCTCTATCACCACTTCTAACCAACAGAGAGCTGGTAGTACTAGCCAGAGCAATCAGACAAGAGAAGGAAATCAAGGGCACACAAAGGGGCCAGAAAAGGTCAAACTATTTGCTGATGATATGATTTGATATCTGGAAAATCTCAAAGATTCTCCCACGAGACTACTGAAATTGATACACAAATTCAGCAAAGCCTTAGGTTATAAAATCAATGTACAGAAATCAGTAGCATTCCTATACGCCAACAACAGTCAAACTGAGAACTAAATCAAAGATTCAATAGCCTTCACTATGGCAACAAAGAAAATAAAATACCTAGGAATACATTTAAGGAGGTAAAAGATCTCTACAGGGAGAACTATGAAACACTGAAGAAGGAAAGAGCAGAGGATGAAAACAGGAGGAAAACCATACCAGGCTCATGGGTCAGCAGAATCGACATTGTTAAAATGTCTATACTACCTGAAGGCATCTATGGAGTCAATGCAATCCCCATTAAATTACCAACGTCATTTTTCATAGATCTAGAAAAAATAATTCTACACTTCATCTGGAACAAGAGAAGAGTCCATATAGCAAAAGCAATATTAAGTGAAAAGAACAAATTGGGAGGCATCAATTTATCAGACTTCAAGCTATACTACAAGGCTATAGTAACTAAAATATCATGGAAATGGCACAAAAACAGACACAGACCAATGGAACAGAACTGAGAATTCAGATATAAAACTATCCTCATATAACAATCTCATCTTGGACAAAGCAGACAAAAACATACACTGGGGGAAAGAATCTTTATTCAATAAATGGTGCTGGGAAAGCTGGATAGCCACACATAGAGGACTGAAACAGGATCCACACCTTTCACCTCTTATAAAAATCAAGTCATGATGGATAACAGACTTAAATCTAAGGCATGGACATGTAAGAATTCTAGAAGAAAATGTTGGAAACACTCTTATAGACATTGACCTAGGCAAAGAATTTATGAAGATGACACCAAAGGCAATCACAGCAA
Source organism: Lepilemur ruficaudatus (assembly GCA_963574885.1). Lineage (NCBI taxonomy): Eukaryota > Metazoa > Chordata > Mammalia > Primates > Lepilemuridae > Lepilemur > Lepilemur ruficaudatus. The sequence continues at coordinate 17,465 of CAUYRT010040741.1, read as the reverse complement.
AAACAAAAATAAATAAATGGGACCTGATCAAATTAAAAAGCCTCTGCACAGCCAAGGAAACTATCATGAGAGCAAAGAGACAACATACAGAATGGGAGAAAATATTTACATGCCACACATCTGATAAAGGAGAGATAACTAGAATCTATATGTAACTCAAAATCAGCAAGAAAAAAACCAAACCATTAAAAACCACTCCATTAAAAAGTGAGCAAAGGACATGAACAGAAACTTTTGAAAATTAGACTAATGGCCAGCAAACATCTGAAAAATTGTTCAACGTCTCTAATCATCAGGGAAATGTAAATCAAAACCACAAAGAGATATCACTCATCTCCAGTGAGAATGGCCTTGATCAAAAAATCCCAAAATAATAAATGTTGGCATGGATGCAGAGAGATAGGAACACTCATACACTGCTGGTGGAACTGCAAACTAGTACAATCTCTGTGGAAACAACAGGGAGATACCTGAAAGAGCTACAAGTAGAACTACCATTTGATCCAGTCATCTCATTACTAGGCATCTACCAAAAGAACATAAGACATTCTATTAAAAAAGGCATCTGCACTAGAATGTTTATAGCAGTGCAATTCACAATTGCAAAGATGTGGAAACAACCCATTTGCACATCAATACCTGAATGAATTAATAAAATGTGGCATGTGTGTACCATTCAGATCTACTCAGCCACAGAAAACAATGGTGATCTAGAACCTCTTGTATTCTTCTGGTTAGAGCTGGAGCTCGTTCTACTAAGTGAAGTATCCCAAGAACGGAGAAAGAAACACCACATGTATTGACCATCAAATTGGTATTAACTGATCAACCACTTATATATGTGCACATATAGTAGTTATATTCACTGGATGTCGGGCAGTTGGGAAGGGGGAGGAGGGGATGTGTATATATGCACCTAATGGATGTGGTGCACACCATCTGGGGGATGGACAAGCTTGAAACTCTGACTCAGTTATGGCAAAAGCAATATATGTAACCTAAACATTTGTACCCCTGTAATATGCTGAAATAAAAAAAATAAAAATATTAATCATTAGAATATAACTATACTGGCTTTCATTCTTAATTTTTTATGATTTAATGTATAACATGAGACTAAAAGGACATCCATCTTAAGAGGAAACATTTGTTTAACAATCATTTATTTAGCGCTTACTGTATATGAATCAGCACATGCTAGGTTCTGGGTCTATAACAATGAATAACATACCCATTCTGACCTCAGCATATTCACTCTCTCTCTGGAAGAGACAGATCTTTAAACAAGTAGTAAAAATATAGATATGAAATCTGAGGAATAAAAACATGGAAAGATCCCTGGAAACAGCAGGGGTCAGTTTTTTCCTGAAGCTGCCTTGAGAACATCGCTGATGCAGGTAACACTAGGGTGTAAATAGCTATGTGGAGCCTGGGGGTGGGGGGGATGAGGATTGTCTGTACAAGTGGGAAAGTTGAAACCAAGATCACCGAATATATCTGCATCTCTTAAGGGGCTCCTCTTAGAGAAAAGAAAGGTTGTTTTTTTTTAAAAAAAAAAATTGCTGGCTTATCAAATTGGTACTGACTAACACTATGGTGCTCAAATGGTGGTGGTGTTCACTGGGGATTCGAGGGGGTGGGGGATAGACCCACATCTGAGAGATGCGGTGAGCATTGTGGAGGGGAGGGGCATGCTTGAAATGTATTTGGGGATGGGAATTAGGGGTCTCAATAGGGGGAAGGAAATCTTCTAAAACTGACTTATGTGAATAGCTGTACAACTTGGTAAATTTACTAACAATCATTTAATTGTACACTTAAAATGGAGTAATGGCATGGTGTGTAAATTATACTTCAATAAAGTTGTCTTAAAAAAAAGATTGCTGGCTTGCAAAGAGATGACCAGAAAATGCCATCAAGCCCTTCCTGTAAGTCAGGAAAATATTCTTTAAGAATTTTTAAGCCATAGCCCCTGTCTCATATAAAAGTAGAATTTAGACTTATACCAGCTGACTAATATATAAAAACTTCAATTTAGATATCAATGTAAGTAGTCCGTAGTTCATGGTATCCCAAACGGTTTCTAATTGGAAGTATCCACAAATCAGGATTTGCAGCATTCTCAAGCCCAGCAAGTGTTAACAAACCACAAACCTAAAACACACAGGAAAACCCATGGCCATAAGTATGAGTCAGCAGAAACAACTAACAGATACTTTCTCACAAGACTTTTATAATACAGATTTAAAAATAAGCATGCATGAAATACTTTTAAATAGAGAAAATGTAAGCACAGAATAGGATATTATCCAAATAGAAAAGATACATATGGAAAAAAAACTCACAGAAATATGTAAATACATAAATTTTTTAAATCATTGGATAGATTGCCCAAGAAATTATATATAATTGGTTAGCTGGAGGGTATCTGTATAATTACCTAGAATTCCACAAAGAGAGATGAAGAGATAGAAAAGAGGAGTGAGAGACAAGAGGGACCAAATGTAAAGGTCTCACAAACATATAATTGAAGTTTTGAAAGGAAAGAGTAGGGAGAATGGGAAGGAGAAAATATTTGAAGATTTAACATTGTAAATACTTGGCGACAGGCACACCTTTAGCCAGACTCAAATGTTATAAAAGTGATCCATGTAACCTAAAACATTTGTACCCCCCCAATATATTGAAATAAAAAGATATAAATACCCAGATATATGAAACACAGAAACATAAAATGGAATGTACCCCTGGACATATTATAGTAGTATTGCAGAACACAAAAACTCAGTCAAAGAGAAGAGATGGATGCCTACAAAAGAAAGAACATTACCTAGGCAGCAGTTTTCTGAATGGTACTGATGAAAACCAGAAGATAGTGGAGGGATATTTTTAAAAGCATAAAATAATTATTAGCCTAAAGTAGCATTCTCTTCTAATTAGATATTAACCTAAATATTTAAGAATAGAAAAAGATATAACATAAAAATACATGAAGATGTCTGGGCATGAAGGCCAGGCACCATGGCTCATGCCTGTAACCCTAGCAATCTGGGAGGCTGAGGCAGAAGGAGGTAGGATCCCTTGAGGTCAGAAGTTTGAGACTAGCCTGAGATATAGTGAGACCCTGTCTCTACCAAAAATAGAAAAAATTAGCCAGGTATGGTGGTGCACACTTGTAGTCCCAGCTATGCAGGGGGCTGAGGCAGAAGGATCACTTGAGCCCAGGAGTTTGAAGTTGCAGTGATCTATGATGATGGCTCTGCATGTACACGCTAGCAGGGATTACAAAGCAAGACTCTGTCTCAAAAAAGAAAAAAAGAAGGAAGAAGGAAGAAGGAAGAAGGAAGAAGAAGAAGAAGAAGAAGAAGACCAAGAAGCAGAAGAAGAAGAAGAAGAAGAAACTTCTCATCAACAGTAAAGAACTGATTAATCCAGAATGAAAGCATGAGATACAAGAAGGATGGTTAGCAAAGATACTGGTAAAAATGTACCTAAATATAAATAAAACCAATATAAACATGCTGTCTATCCTTTGTGAAAAATACAAATTGGACTAAAATTTTGAAGCAAATAATATACAGGATGTGAAGAAGGTAATCTGAGTTGGAGTACTTTGAGATCCTTTTATTGATCTGAAGGAAGATTGAGATGTTGGTTAATAGTACACTTTGTTAGTTGTGTGGCCAATAGTGAGTATGACAAACAGTTTTTAATTTTCAGTTTATGAGAACTGAGACAACAGAATATTCTTTTAATTACAAAAGAAAACAGAAAAATAAGATCAAATAAAAATCACAAAATCCAAATATATAATCAATTGTAACTACAAATCCACTAATCTGTAGGTCAGCAAAGTTTTTCTCTAAAAAGACAGCTAATATTTTAGGTCATATGGACACTGTCATGATTATTCAACTATGTCATTGTGGCACAAATACAGCAAAAGACAGTATATAAATAAGTGGGCATTGCTCTGTTTCAATATAACTTTTTTTTTTTTTTTTTTACAAAAACAGAACTTACCTAATTTGATCTGCAGCTAATATTTTGTTTATCTCTGTTTTAGACAAAGTTAAAAGAAATATAGTATAGAACTAGATTTTTTGTCTTTAATTCCAGCTATATTATGTTTATGAGACAGTAAATTTAAAAAGGCAGAGAACATTTGAAAAGAAAAAGAAAAAGATACGCCAAGTAAAATACATATAAAATAAAGAAGTTGCTATATTAATGGCAAACAAAGCTAACTTTAAGGAGAAAAAACTTAAGAATAGAGACTAGAATAAAGGGTTAGAGTAGAATGCTATATAATTTTAAACATCTATACAGCTAATAGCATGGTCTCAAATGTATGTGCATGTATTCATAAATAATAGAAATTGACCATCATAATGGGAGATTTTGTATATTTTTCTCAGTAACTGACAGATGAGGCAGACATAAACTTAATAAAGATACAGAACATTTGAACAACAAAACAACATTAATCTAAAGGACATATGTAGTATCCTGCAGCCAACAATTAGAAAATTAATACCTTCTCAAGCACATGTGGAATATACTTGTGTACTGTCACATACTATGCCATGAAACAAGTTCAACAAATTACAAAGCTTAGTATCTTAAACACTAGGATGCTATAAATTAGAAAACAACAATAAGAAATTAAAACAAAACATATCTTTGGAAATAACAAAACACACTTCTTAGTAATACAAAGAAGTATATATCAGGGAAATAAGAAAATTCTACAAATTTAGCAATGAAATATAATATACCAAAACTTGTGGAATATGAGTAAATGATAATGGGATGGAAATTTATAACAATAAGCACCCAAGTTAGAAAAAAAGCAAAGTCTGAAATTAACAAATTATTCAGTTTTATAAGTGAGAAAAGGAAAATAAAACAAAAAAATTGAAAGAAGAAAACAACAAATAAAAGAGCAGAAATAAATAACACTCAAAATAATGGTACCATGAGGATACTTAACAAAGCCTGAAGTTGGTTCTTTGAAAAGACTGGTTTGGCACTCCCCTGAAAGCAAGTACTAAGTCAAATGTTGAATGTGCTACATTGTGATTAGTGTGATCCCAGGGAAAGGTGCAGGGACAGGTGGTTTGGAGAAGCCAAGGAGGGAGACAGGGGTGAGGCTGTGCTATTGAGTTGGTCACAGAGCAGAGTAATTACATGTGATCTTATGGCTCATCTCTTCAGAAGCCTTATTAACTGTGTCTCAGGACAGTATTTCCTGAGGGAAGAGATAGGAAAGGAGAGGTATAATCTAATGACTTCTATAGCCCTTGAGTTTTCAGTTAGCCCCTTATCTTCTCTTTCCAGCTATGCATTCATAGGTCTCAAATAAGGTCCTATGTATTCCCATAGCCCAGCACAAAAGGTAACCTAGAGCTAAAGACAGGAGATGAAGACACAAAGTCATTATAAGGTTGAACCTGCATAAAGTTGGTCAACTCCCACCTGGTCATTGCAGTAGCTAGAAAATGTGATCAAAGGACCCAGAGACATCTGAGACCAAGAGCATCTGAAGTGGTATGTAAGAACTATCTGATATTATAATAATACTAAAAGAGTTAACCCTAACAAGTCTATTCAATAAAAGAAAAAGCAAAATAAATAATATCAAAAGTAATTTCATGCAAATAAACTTGAAAAGTAGAGAAAATGGATAATTTCTTAGAAAAATAGGATTTATTGCTCAAAGCAAATTAGAAAACCTGAATAAACCTATAACCATCAACGGAAATTGCATCCATAGTTTACAATCTACATCTGAAAATGCATACCAGATTTTACAGCATTAACATAAAATGAGAAAAGATAATTCCAGTCTTATCCAAACTCTCCAGAAAAGAAAAATAAAATATTAGAAGACAAATCCAGCAGATAACATATACATATATTAGCATTTATATTTATCTATATGTGCATATTAAAATTTAAGGTTGGATTGGTTGTTACACAAGAATATATTGAAAGTATAATCTATTAATAAATTTACCAGTTAAAAAATAAACATAAAACTATGGTTATCTAAAAGAATACAGGAAAACTACTCAATAAAATTCAATATCTAGGCTTTAGCTTCTGATTATGACATTGTAATTTATATTAATGTTCCTTCCTAGAATAATTAGAAAAGTTAGAGAGCTTCTGAGACACCCAGGATTTGATAGACCAATACCACCACAGAGCAGGGAAGCATTTTGAAGGCAGTCAAAAGTCACAATATAAACATTTCCAGAAAAATGAGATAATTTAAAGCAGTATTTCCACAATATAAATAATAATACCAAAAGAATTGTAGTCACTTCCTTTAAAAGGAAAATAGAACTCCATAGAAAAAACACATGGGGAAAGAAAAAACAGCAATAGAAAGGGTGAATATGAAGTGTAGAATTATTTTACACTTCGTATGGAACCAGAGAAGACCACGTATAGCCAAAGCAATCTTAAGCAAAAAGAACAAATTGGGAGGCATCAGTCTACCAGACATCAAGGTATACTACTAAGCTATAGTTACCAAAACAGCATAGTACTGGCAGAAAAACAGAGATATAGACCTTTGGAATAGGATGGAGATCCCAGATATAAAACCATCCTCATATTTTAATCAAATCTTTGACAAAGCAGACAAAAATATGCATTGGGGAAAAGAATCTATTCAATAAGTGGTGCTGGCAAAACTGGATAGCCACATGCAGAAGATTGAAACTAGATCCCCACCTCTCACCAAAATCAACTCACGTTGGACAAAAGACTGAAACCTAAGGCATCAAATCTTAAGAATTCTGGAAGAAAATGTCGGGAAGACTCTTTTAGACATTGGCCTAGGCAAAGAATTTATGAAGACGGCCTCCAAAGCAATCACAGCAACAACAAAAGTAAACAAATGGGACCTGAACAAATTACAAAGCTTCTGCACATCCAAGGAGACTATCATTAGCATGAATAGACAACCTACAAAATGGGAGAAAATATTTGCTTTCTATATTCTAATAAAGGGCTGATAATAAGAATCTATATAGAACTTGAGAAAAATCAATAAGAAAAAAAATCAAATACCGCATCAATAAACGGGCTAGGGACATGCACAGAAACTTTTAAAAGAAGACAGAATAATGGCTAGCAAACATATAAAAAAGTGCTCAACATCTGGCAAATCAAAACTACAATGAGATATCACCTAACTCCAGTGAGAATGGCCCTTATCAAAAAGTCTCAAAACAACAAATGCTGGCATGGATGCCGAGAGATTGGAATGCTCTTACACTGCTGGTGGGACTGCAAACTAGTACAACCCCATGTGGAAAGTAATTTGGAGATATCTCAAAGAGCTAAAAATAGAAATACCATTTGATCCAGCAATCCCACTACTAGACATCTATCCAAAGGAAAAAAAGGCATTCTATTATAAAGACATCTGCATTCGAATGTTTATAGCAGCACAATTCACAATTGCAAAGATGTGGAAACAACCCAAGTGCCCATCAATCCATGAGTGGATTAAGAAAATGTGGTATATATATACCATGAAATACTACTCAACTACATAAAACAATGGTGATCTAGTACCTCTTATATTATCCTGGATAGAGACTGAGCCCATCCTTCAAAATGAGGAAACACAAGAAAGGAAAACCATGCACCACATGTACTCGCCAAATTTGTACTACCTGACCAACACTAAGGTGTTCACAGGGCAGTAATACTCATTGGGTGCTGTTCAGGTTGGGGTGGAACTAATGGAAGCAGAACACACTATATAGGGGAGGGACAAGCTTTTAGCCCTGGCTTGGGCGGGGCAAATGCATTACATGTAACCAAAATGTTTGTACCCCCATAATATCCTGAATTTTAAAAAAAGGTCAATATGTGGATAAATTTAAATAAACATTGACCATAAAAACAAAATAATAATGTCTTATGGAATAAATTAAAAGTAGAACTAAATGAATGACAAAAATGACATCAAAAGAAGAGTGAGAGAAGACGGAAATGCTTCTGTGGGTTTCACATTTTCTGGGAAATTGTAAAGATACTGTTATAGTAAGTCAAAATATGTGCTGTGATGTTTAGGTTAATCATTAAAGGAAAAGTGAAAAATGTAAATACAACAAGCTATTAGAAGGGACAATTGGGATAATTGAAAATAGTTGGTTAATCCAAAAGAAGACCCAAAGGTAAAGAAAAAGAAGGCTAGAATAGGTGGGACTAATAAAGAACAAATAATGAGATGGTAGAAATAAACCAGATTTATCCATAATTGAAATAAATGTAAGCACTATAAATATTCTAATTAAGCAGTATAATATTCCAACAATGATTTTCAGGCTGGATTTTTAAGAATGACTCAACTATATGCTACTTCCAAGATATATCTTTTAATACAGGGATGCAGGAATCTTAAATGTGAAAGAATAGAAAAAGATACACCTTGTAATCAGAAACCAAGAGAAATCTGGTATCTTGTTTTTAATATACATTTCCCTGTAACTGATGAGACAAACAGACAAAATAATCAGTAAAGATATGAAAGCATTAGCAGACAATTAACTTCACCTAACTGAAGGTGCAGGCAGAGGAAGCATACACACATGAGGCACCATAGAGAGAGGTCAGAGAAGAGAATCAGGGAAATCCAGATTATGTATCAGCAGAGTTTTCTAAAAAAAAGAGTCCACTTTACCAATGTTACAAGATTATTGTCATTTGCTCCATATTCTCTAAGACTACACAAATGTAATACTAGGAAACTATTAGTGCCATAATCCTTTATTTCTCAAAGGATAAGATTTTGAATATAGATAGTAATTATGTGAAATATTCATCAATAATAACTAGGCCAGCCTACCAATATTTGAATGAAACAGCTAATATAGGTATTTTAAAAAGTTTCCTGGAATAAAAATTGAAAATAATCAATTAATGTTAATATTATTCAACTTAGCCATTTAGTTCATATCAATGTCACGTAGCCAAGCATGTAAAATGGTATCTTCTCTATTACATATTAGTATCTCTGGTTCAGACTTTAACAAATGTAGAGGCATATAAGAATTTAAAACTTGAATGTGTCAATTGAATCTAAATGTTCCAACTATATGCCATTCTTTTAAAAATTGCTCCAATAGGGAAGACTCACCTACCGGAATATTGTCAACATCATTTTCATTGTAACTAATTATAATAATGATACCTATCTGGAAATATTACACCATACGCTTTGTACAAATTATACATATGTGAAGAGAATAAAAATAAAAATATTCTTGTTTATACACCAGTTAGCCCTAGAGAACAAATAAAACTTAATGGAAAATGCCTACAAATTTTCTTTCCTAGAAATGTTCTGGAAAATCTTTGTTCATTATGCCCTCCCTTTCTCAAAAAAAAAAAAAAAGAAAAAAATAGGGGACTTTTTAAAGAGCAAGACTTCAAGGACAAGGAAATAATTAAAAATTAAAGTATATTGGAAGGCAAGACAATACCTCTTTGTAGTCAACAATTTGATCTCTTGGCATTGGGTGATTCAGTAACAAATAATTAAAATACCAGTGGTAATATACAATCAGTTTATTAAAAATTCTACTTCAGGGATTTATTTTGCCCCTCTGGATTTGAAGTGAACTTTCTACTCTTCATTGTTATTCAGACTACCAGGCTTTGGGGGATAATCAGTTCATTAGCTGGGTTTGGGAAATGACCCTCACATCACCTCCTCTGTTTGGTTTTGCAAAGGTCACCATGCAAATGTGCATGCTTTGCACCCCGACAAGCTCAAGAGAAACGGCTGGAAGTCTGACATGTTTTGTGACTCTGTGACAAGTTCTGACCCTTCCTTCACAAAGAAAGCCCTGAAGTTGGAGAGGTACATACAGTGAAGGCACAAAAAAATTTAAACAGAGAAAGTCAGGCTGTACCTGAGAGACAAACACAGGTTGAAATAACACACCATTTTTCCATATTAATAAGACATTATAAATCACAATACAAGAAAATACACTTAAAATATCCACTATCTGTGCAAACTTTTCATAAATATTCAAAACCTGACCCATTTATTTTAGCCCACAGGATGAATTTCACTGAAGTAATCTCTGTCATCAGAAAACATAACCTATTATATGGTTTCTCAGTTGATGAGAGATAGGTAGATAAAAACAGTGAAATGAAAATCGAAACTACATCCTCCTGAACTAGTGATATCAGTGTTTTGATCTGTAATGGCAAAGTAAAATAAAGTTACTGCAGTTTTTTAGAAAATTCAGGCCCCAAAACCTCAAATCAGTACTTTCTCCAAATTCCTAAAGTAAAAATGTGTATTTTCATATATATTATCAGTATAATTCTACAACTTGTCTCTTAATTTCAGTATATCAAGATAATTTTGGTAGTTCACAAAAAGGTACTAATACATTTATATCAAAAGTGATCACATGGGTTCAGAAGTAGCTGAAATCATGAGAAAACAAATGGATTTAATCAAACGAAAAAAAAAAAGACTGATTGCAACAAACTTTTTAAAAAAGTGATTTTCCATCTCAATTTTTTTTAAACTCCTGAAACATTTGGAAAAATTAACTAGGGAAAGGTGGTTTGGGAGATTGGGAGATTTTTAAAATTATTATTGAATGTTTCAGACACTCAAAATGATATGAATATTATTAAAAATCCATGTACCAATCCTCAGCCCAGCTTGAGAAATAAAGCTTTGTAAAAGTTGAAAATCCTTCTTCGCTAATCACATCCCTTTTCCTACCATTTCCCATCCTGAACCAAATACCATCCTAAATTTTGCGCATATTTCATTGGTGGGTTTTTATAGTTCATCCTATTATATTATTTGCTAACCATGAATGAACATTTTAAACTAACAACAATGATGAACATGTATCTTAGTTTTTCTAACTCACATATCTCTATCAAATTGACTAGACAATTTATTCTGTGTTTAAATTCATAGTATTATGTGAATATACCTAATATTAAATAAAGGATAAGTTTATATCTATTCAATTTCATATAAGTTTGCTGATTTTTGTAATATGAGACTTCCATGTGGGTAGTTTTCAACAGGGTGATGGTGGTTTATCGAAAGATATCAACAGATACAAGCAAATGGCACAAGTACTTTTAATGAAAGGAAAGTAGACAAGCATTTAACTCTCTGAATATGACCATAGAAATGAAGACATACAGTTGTATTCTCTCTGTTAGAGAGACAAACATCCTCAGCTGCTTTTTTCCCCACCAAGACAGGGTCTGGCTCTGTCTCCTGGGCTAGAGTATCATGGCATGATCATAGCTCACTGCAACCTCAAACTCCTGGGCTCAAGCAATCCTCCTGCCTCAGCCTCCCTAGTGGCTTGGACTACAAGGATGTACCACCATGCCCAGCTAATTTTTCTATTTTTGTAGAGAAGGGGTATCGCTCTTGCTAAGGCTGATCTCGACCTCCTGACCTCAAGTAATCCTCTGCTTCAGCCTCCCAAATTGCCACCATGCCCCACCCATCCTTAGCTTTTAAGTCCTCACAGAGCATCCCATGATATATCCGGACTTGGTGAAGATCCCTTCATGTTGTTCCTTTTTACATTCTGTTTGCTCATTTTATTAATACACTTCTGACCTCTCACGACTGATTTCAAGGCTTTCTTAATCTCTGCAGGCTCACCAGGAACAAAGGACTGGTGATAGCTCTAGCACATTCCTCAGTGCTTACTAACAGATCAGTTGGGTGCATGTTGGGTCAATTTTCTGAAGTCAATTTCCAAGGGCACATGTCCCTACTTCTCCCCTGCCCAATGTATGTTTCTGCTAGGCCAAAACATATAATCTTATACATGTTTTAGCAATTACATGCCCTGCTATCTTAGGCTTTATGCAGGTAAAAGAGAAGACTATGTCTTACAGGGTGAATATTACAAAAGATATAAAACTCTCTAAAAGATTTTATTATGAATTGATTACATTAAATTGTATAAATATGGCAATGCCTACTTTAGCAAAAGGAAAGTTGCATCTATTTTGCTATTTGACTTTTAAAAGCTTGCTGTGTTTTGAGTGGATGCTAGGTAGTTTGCTTTCTGATTGATAAGATTTTTTTTTTAGTTTTTTTTAAAAGAATAAATCCAACTCTTTCGATCTAAAATGAACGCCAATTAATTGTACAAAGAAAAATGAATCACAATATTTAATAAAAACACTATCTAAAGATAATTAGGGATTTATTTCATTAAGAAAAATGTAGAACTTCTTGATATTCTGCCCAGAATCACACATTACCACTATCACTTGTTTTTGGACGAGAGAATATGAATATGGCAGAGCGTGTGAGAAGAGGGGACTAAAGGAAGAACTGGTCATTAGTAGTAACAGTGGGCTAAATTATGTTACTTAACAAACAGTCCATAAGCCTGTGTCATAAAGCAGCACAAATTTAATTTATTTTTCTTGGAGTGTGATTCAGGTCTGGGAAATTGTCCAGAGTAACTGACCTGCATGCGATAGCTCAGGTCTGTATCTCCATATCAAACTGTGCTCTCACTATCACTGCAGCAGGCAAGAGAGAGATGGAAGATAACAGACCAACTTTTAAATGTATCCACTCAAAAGCAATGCTTCTCAGTTCTGCTCACATATCTTTAGCCAAAGAGTCACACAGCTCCTTCTAACTTTGAGTGGGTAAGTGCAATCCTGATTCATGCCTGGAAGGAGTAGAACTGGAAATAATGGTGAGCAGTATTAGTGTCTGCAACACCAGACTTCAGCATCCTTGCTACCAATGAAGTGTTTAGATAGGATTAGAGCTCAAGAAAGCGAAGGGAAGAGCAGGGCCAAGCTTCAAGCACCAACTCCTACTCCATATACTGAAGATCAAATTCAAATGTCACCTATTGGTGATGTTTTCCTGACCCAGCCAGGAAGATTCCATTCCCTATAGCATATGGTGAAAATAGCACTCACCATATTGTGCTGCTATCTAGCTTTCCCCTATAAGACTATGTGAGAGAGAAAATGTCTTCTTCAATTTTGAACTTTAGTACATAGGACAATCCCTGACACATAGAATCTGCTAAAAGAACGAAAGACAGGAAATCAATTGCAAGAAGACAGAGGGGAAGGAAGGAAGGAATGAAAGAAAGAAAGAAGGAACAAAGGAAGGAAAGATTGATTTAAGGCAGCCCTATTTAGCCATGATAAAATTTTCATAGGTGTGCTCCTATGTCTTTCAATCTCCCACATATAGTGATTTTCAAAGCCCTCCAAAGCACTCTTAGAGTGTATGGCAGAGGCTGCTGATTGAATGCCAATATCCATTCTTCCATTAGCAATAGAAATTTTAGCAGGGCATATGCTAAAGACTATATTACCCAGTCTCTCTTGCAACCAGCTGTGGTCAAATGATCAAGTTCTTGTCAGTGGGAGGGAAGAGGAAGTGTTATGAGCAACTTCCTGGCCATACATTTAAAAGGAAATTTTGTGCCTTCCACTGTCCCTCTCTCCTTCCTGCTGGTATTGCTAGAGCAGTCATTTAAACCACAAAATGAAAGTTGCATGTTGACGGTGGCAGAATAAGAGAAAAAGAACTCAGGTCCCCCAAACTGCAGCTACCGAACTAGCTAAACACTGCTTCAGTGTGGACAATTACTGACAGAGACATGTGTTTCTACTTTATATACAGTTGTTATTTTGGTCTTTATCTCAGCAGTCAACAAATCCTGCATATTTAACAATATAGCATGTAACACAAGTTTACACACATATACACACAATCTTTTTTGTTCTAGTGCTAAGGCATCAACAATGCAATAAAGATATAGTCATTGGAAAATTTAAATGCAACTACTCTGATCATAGATAAGTGTTTCTGAAAGCACAATAGAACACAGAAATCAGTATTGATTTCATTTTAATGCCACAACTATAAAAATGTAGAAAGGTTTGTTAATTAAAGCAGAGCCTCAGAGATAAGCATTCTAAAACTTTTGTTAAATATATTTAAAATTGGCATTATCTGCTTAAATGTATTCATAATTAATTCCAAATGAAAAGTAATAAAATGTTGAAAATGTTGAGGTTTTGATTTTATCAATTTCCTTTTCTTTTTTTTTTTGTGGTGAAACTGAATCAGTGCAGATTCACTGACTTGGCTACATTGACTATTCAGATGTGTCTTATCTTTTCCAATTTTGCCCTTTTAGTAGCAGCTGTACAATTTCATTGAGGGCATCGCCACATTAATAATACCATGTGTCAAAATTTGCATGAAATAGGCAGTTATCAGCAATTATGATTTTCTAGGAAAAGATTCTCTAAACTCTCCTCAAAGCCAATGACATATGTATGTTTTCTGATTTTAAAATCTCACATACTTCAACACTGGGCAGCAGCATTAGAAAAATTTATTGCATGTATTAAAAATAAGTTCATTTAGATGTATTAAAGAAAAGGGCTACCAAAAGAATAAGTTCAACAAATAAATCCAGCATTCTTATTCAACACATGTGAAAATGATAAAGTTCACTTGCTCTCTCCCAAGGCTAAAAGAAGACAAAAAAATAAAAAATAAAGCCCACAAAAGTCAAACAACAAAACCAACCAACAAACCAAATAAAAATCACCAGCAAGAATCAAAAGCACACAATACACCGAAATGTTTGAAGTCCTTATTCAGTAAACAGGAAGACCCAGAGAGCAGCCTAAATCATAAAGGGTACCTGCTCTGTAATATCATCTACAACATGTTGCATATTTATCACAGACAACATACCTAAGCTGTATTCATTTTCAGATAGACATGAGCTCAGGGAGACAAATGACTTTGAAAGGCTAAGACCCAAATCTGTAATTTTTTTCAGCGGTATTGACAATGTCTTTGTGGACTGCTACTGTTTGTTTGCCTTCATGGTTAAGAAAATGTAAGTAATCCTTTCTGATTATGAGTTAGCAGTAAAAGTAGCATAATCAAATAGAACAGTTCAGAATTTTTTTTTGAGATGGTTAAATGAAAAAGGAAAAAAAAAATATTCACAAGTTGTAGAGCAGAAAATCAGTGGGCTAAACAGCATGCTCTTAGTGCTGATTCTGCATGTGTTCGCAGTTAGCAAAATGTGAATTTTCTATTTCCTCTATTATATTATCTGGAAGGTAAAGATAATATAAAGAACATGGATATTATTACTTAATTCTTGAGAATATTAGGCAATATTAAACATTTTAAGGTTTTCTTTAAATATAAAGTTTTTAAAAAAACTGATGAGAAAAAAGAATAATTTTCTGATGTCATATAGTGGCATGAATTTTATTTTGAAGGAATCTGCACAGCAAGTTCTAATCAGGGGACATTTGAAACAAGCCCTGTTTGACCCCAATCTTTCACTTGTTTGACATATGTGACAGAGCTGATCATATAAAACATATTCTGACACAGCGACTCATATTTACCTTGGAGGTGGGGAAAGGAGGTTAAGAGTATTCATGATAGCAAAAATAGCTTCTTCTTTTGCCCATATATGCTAAACCAATGGATGAGTATATCATAGGCAAAAGAAGGGGCAGAAGCAAGTCCTTATAAGAGGGAGGCAAGAGGGGCAAAGTCAGAGAAAGGAGATGTGATCACAAAGCAGCATTTGGACAATGGAAGAAGGGCCAAGGAATGCAGGTGGCCTCTAGAAATTGGAAAAGGCAAGGAAACAGAATTTTCCCTGGAGCTTCCAGAAGGAGCACAGCTTGTGAGCACCTTGATTTTACTCCATAAGATCCATTTAGAGACTACTGACATCGGAACAGCAAAATAAACTTATGTTTTTGTCTCTACTAAGTGTATGGTAATTTGTTACAGCAGCAATAGGAAACTAATACAGACTATAAGAGGAGAGAGAGAAAACTATTTTCTTTTTAAGAAGAAACTCTTGTTTTTACTTTCCTAAGGGCAAAGAGTCATTTAAAACTTGCACATTCTACAGACAATGTCTGGTTCTCTCCGCCTTACTGTAGGCTCTTTCCCTGCAAGTCTGACTTAATACATAGGCCCAGAGTGTGCCTGAGGCATGACTAACTTTCTCTAAACTAGCCTCCACTGCTGAATTTAGAGATGCAAACCTGATTCTGTAACACTTCTCTTTAAAAACCATTGATCTTTCCCCCACACTATTCCATAGGATGGAATGCATTTAGTTCAGCTTAATATATAAGTTCCCTCCTAAAAATTCTCTCTAGCTTTTTCCCTCCCTGGATCTTCCAGTGTCCTTACCTCCCCCCACTCTCAACACACACATTCACACATATATACACAAACACCAAACATCCACAAACATGCATGCACACACTCGTGCACCTACACATGTACAAACCTCTTTGTGGGTGTGTATGTGTCCCTGTGTATATGTAATACCTAACATAAAATTACCTGTAGAGTTATTTCCCTTTCTTGGATTTATTTTGTTATCTAGCTAACTTCTAATTTTTCAAAATTAAGAAATGGTCACTTTTTCAAGGAGGCTGCTACTCTGATGCCTTATTATAACTATTGTAATGTAAAGCTCCATTTTTTCCTCTTCCTACTGAACCCTTTACAACATTATTATAAGACTTATAAACTCAGGCTATGACAACGTATAACGTGTTTGTTTTTCAGTAGATGATTAATTATCCAGTAGTCACTACTGAGCCTTTTTTAATTTTCAGGTTTTTTTATAGAGCATCCCTCTGAGTGTTAATATTCTAGGTGGTCAACATATGTTGGCTAAATGAAGGAATGTGGTCATGATGATGGGGTAGATGCTATTCTTTGAGAGTAGTAATTATTTTTGAGGTATTTTGTTTTTGTTTTTTTGTTTGTTTATTTCAGTAGCAATAATTATCAAAACCATCCTCAAACCTCCTTGTGATAAAAAGCACTTTCCAAGACAATATCCTGGGGAAAAATTTAGACCATAGCCACCCTCCAGATATTTGTGCCTATGAACCAACTGCACCAAATTAACATGGGAATTCCTCACTTTGGCTGTTGTGTCAGTCATTCGTTTATTTATAATAAAACAACACACAATTCTTAGAAAGACCTCATCAACAATATAAATTACAAATTTATTACTACAAATTTAAATGGTTACAAAATACAGAGCAAAGACAAATGGTCAGACTGATATAAATTTGGTAAACAATTTTGAAAGAGGTTGGTTAGTTGTAAGGGAAGCATTAAAAATTTTATTATGTTGGAAAAACTCCTACAGACATCAGCTGAGGCAAAGAATTTGTGAAGAAGATCCCATCCAAGTACTAACCAGGTTGGAGCACTATGTATGTACTCTATGGACTACTTTGACAGAGTAGATTTTTGAATGTAACAAGATAAGTCAACTTGAGTGGCAATATATTTTGGGAAATCAGCTCACTACAAATTGTGACTGTAAACATTGTACTGTAAATGCTTTGTAGTT
>CAUYRT010040739.1:0-11816 GCA_963574885.1 Lepilemur ruficaudatus | reverse complement strand
AAAAAATTAGCCGGGCATGGTGGCACATGCCTGTAGTCCCAGCTACTCGGGAGGCTGAGGCAGGAGGATCGCTTGAGCCCAGGAGTTTGAGGTTGCTGTGAGCTAGGCTGACGCCACGGCACTCTAGCCCAGGCAACAGAGCAAGACTCTTCTAAAGAAAAAGAAAAAAACTCTATTACGTATGACTCCCAGTAAGGTATAATAAATAGTGAGTTTAAAATGTCATCCCTGCCAGGAGTACATTCCGCACATTTTACACATATCTAACCGCTAAGCCTTGTGAGGACTCTCAGCAGAGCATTTCAGGCAGCCCTTGGGAGGTGGCAGAGGTGGCTTTGGGAGAGTGAGGTCTTCTCACCACCACCCCATGACATATCACAATTGACGTACATCACCCCAAGAAGTCTGGTCCTGAATTTCACACTGCACTTGGTTATATTGTCTCCAAGAAAGAATGTTTTCCAAAAGCTCTACTAGAGTAGTATGATAATACTTGAATAGACTCAGTACAGATTAGTTATTAGTTCAGGATTCTCATATGTTCTCAGTTTCCTAGGAAGTTTCCTCAATGCTCACTCACTCACATCCTGACCACTGTCCAGGGATAAGCCACGTGGAGACAGCTGTTTTCAGGACCCCCAAAAGCCTGAAGAAGGACAAAGTCTCAGGCATAATCCTTTCGAACTGCATTGAAGCAGTAGCTGTAGAATGTCCTTCATACAGTCACACAGGAGCATTTCTTGAACTCCACTGTGTAGCATTCCTAGTACTGTAGAAATATCAGCAAAATAAGACACTGCCTCTGCTCTCGAGCAGGTCATAGCTCCCAGCAAGAGGGACCTGTAAACAGGATAATAAAATGTGATACAAAAAAAACTACCTTAGAATAATACACAATGGGAAGATAGATAAAAGAGCAATTCATTCTTCTGCTAGGAGGGAGGGGAGAGTGGGCTCAGGGACACTTGAGAAAGTTGATGCCAACTCTCTGAGGTTGGACCTTGTGAGATATTGACAATTTCCTCCTCCTCCTTCTCCTATTTTCTTCTTCTTTTTAATAGACTTTATTTTTAGAGCAGCTTTAAGCTCACCACAAAAGTAAGTGGAAACTGTGGCGATTTCCTATATACTCCCTATCCCCACACAGGAAGAGCCTCCCCCGGCTATCAACACCCGCAACGAGAGCGGTACATTTGTTAGAACTGGTGAAGCCACATTGGCACGTTGGCCCTCAAAGTCCAACGTGGACATTAAGGTTCACTCTTGGTGTTGTACATTTTATGGGATTTGACAAATGTATCATGACACGTATAAGCTGTTATAGTATCACCCAGGGTAGTCTCACTGCCCTAAAAACCCTCTGTGCTCTGCCTTTTCATCCCTCCTCCCCACTAAGCCCTGACAGTCACTGATATTTTTACTGTCTCCATAGTCTCTCCTTTTCCAGAATGTCATATGGCTGGAATCATGCAGTACGTAGCCTTTTCAGACTGGCTTCTTTCACTTAGAAATATGCATTTAGGTTTCCTCCATGTTTTTTCATGATTTAGTAGCTCATTTCTTTTTAGTGGTGAATAATATTCCATTGTCTGGATACACCACAGTTTACTCACCTACTGAAGGACATCTTGGTTGCTTCTAATATTGGCAATTATGAATGAAGCTGCTGTAAATGTTTTTTTTAAACCCTCTTTGTTGAGATGTAATTCACTTACTATACAATTCACCCGTGAAAAGTGTAAACGTCAACAGCTTCTAGCTTATTCACAGTGCTGTGCATCCGTCACCACAACCATTTTTGGAATATTTCTGTTACTCCAAAAAGAAACCCTATTCCACTGAGTCTTCACCCTTCAGTATTTGCATTCCCCTCAGCCCTATGTTACCACTAAGCTACTTTCTGTCTCTATAGATTTGTCAATTCTGGACATTTGATAAAAATAGAATAATACCATATGTCACCTTTTGTGTCTGACTTCTCTCACTTAGCATGTTTTCAAGGTTCATCTGTGTTGTAGCGTGTATCAAAAGTCATTTTTTTATGGGAAGACAATATTACACTTTATGGATATACTACATTTTGTTTATCCGTTGATTAGTTGTTGAACATTTGAGTCATTTCCACTTTTTTGCTATTATGAATAATGCTACTATTAACAATCTTGTACATGTTTGTTTTGTGGACATATGTTTTTATTTCTTGCTTATTCATTTTGGAATAACTTAAAGTCACATGTTGTGTAAGCCTGATGCTCTCTGAGATTTTTATAGTATACCATATTAGAATCCTTATTAAATGAGAGCTTTGGAGTCTAAATGCATTAGACCCCAAAACATTCCTCCAACAACTAGGAATCTATTGAACAATGAGGTAAATAAGGAAGTCTGGAAATTTTGATGGAAGATCAGAAAGTACTATTTTAACATTAGCTCCTCTGAGTTTCTAATGAAGTCCTGAACTTACAAAATGGGCTTGTTTCTGAAAAGTTGATTTGAAAAGTTCACTGAAACACAAAGGCAGTGCTTTCAGTTCAGCTTATAGGACAAAGCTACTCACGTCCCAAAGTTCATCACACTTTTCCTCATGACATCATTAAATTTCATAGTGTCCTAGAGGTTATGGAGAAAAGTACTTTGTTTTATTGTGAAACCACAGTCCAGGCAGGTTCCGCGATAGTCAATGTCACAATCATTGCCAACATTCACAAAATGATATTCATTTCTAGAGGGGACAGCACAGAGCCACACTGAGGAACGGGCCACCTGGCAAACTTCACTTCGACATCACAGATGTGTCCTGTCTAACCCTGGTATATGTATTTCCACAATATTTGGAGCCCATCGAAATAGCCCAAAGAGGTCAGTTAACAAATGCAGTACATCTTTTCCCCTCCACCAGGTCTTTATATTTTCAAAGACCAAAAGACTCTTTTAAGGCCCTACCAATGATTCTGTAATGATGAAACTTCAAACATCATGAATGATAAAATAACTTTATTAAACAAGGGAAGCAGGCTCTTCTGAAACTAACCCTGACTATTAGCTTTCCAAAAACTTAAGAAACAGTTTTTGTGGATTAAGTCAGTAGCAGACAACCAGCTATCCATCCACCAAATACATTCTTACAATTTTCACACAAATTGTGTGTCATTACAGCTATCCGATGGATTTGACTACCTAAGATTCCTTCTAAGTGTGTTTACGTAAAGCCGCACTCTCAAGAATCTGAAATAAAATGAGCAGCACACACTTCTTGGTCCCCCATTCTATTTATATAAGGCTAGTACTGGGAATTCTAAGAAACACAGGACATGCTTCCTGTCCTGAAGAAGCTTGCATCGTCAAAGCAAAAATAAAAAATACAGCAAATTATCATTTGGCTAGTATAAATCCCCACAAAAATGTACTAACACACCCAAATCTCTCCATTTTTCACGGTGTCCACTGCATGTAAAATAAAGGCAAAGCTTCCTAAAATGGCCTGTGCGAATCTGTGTGGGGGGGGATACAGCCTTTTCTCCAACCATAGGTTCACTTGCTCTTTCTGCTCCAGACACACCGTCTGTCTTTCAGCCCCGTGTCTGACTATACTCCCTCCCACCCAGGACCTTGGAACAGGCTCTTTCCTGGACCTGGAGGGCCCTTCACTTCCCTCTCCCTAGATGACTCCTTTTCATCAGCAGCACTCACCCCTCATAGACTCTCTCTGTCCCATACACCTGTCCTTCTTGGCACTTTTCACAGTAGCAAATCTGGTAGTCATTGTAAAGTTATTTTATGAATGTGTTTCTTTTCAGTTTAAATGTAACAAGAAAGAAAGAAAGAAAGAAGGAAAGAAAGAAAGAAAGAAAGAAAGAAAGAAAGAAAGAAAGAAAGACAGAAAGAAAGAAAGAAAGAAAGAAAGAAAGAAAGAAAGAAAGAAAGAAAGAAAGAAAAGGCGGGGTGTGGTGGCTCACGCCTGTAATCCCAGCGTGGGATTACACGCTGGGAGGTGGAGGCAGAGCACTCCAGGTTTATGACCTGGATCATTTGAGCTCAGGAGTTCAAGACCAGCCTGAGCAAGAGCGAGACCCCGTCTCTACTAAAAATAGAAAGAAATTAGCTGTACAACAAAAAATACATAGAAAAAATTAGCCAGGCATGGTGGCGCATGCCTGTAGTCCCAGCTACTCAGGAGGCTGAGGCAGGAGGATCACTCGAGCCCAGGAGTTTGAGGTTGCTGTGAGCTAGGCTGATGCTATGGCACTCTAGCTCGGGTAAAAGAGTTGAGACTTTGTCTCGAAAAAAAAAAAATAAAAAATAAAAAAATTTGTATTAAAAATGAAGAAATATGTTTCTCTCCACTTCTATGCTTAGCATAAATAGGGGTTCAATAGGTATTTGTCTAAATGGATGGATTGACAAGTGAGTGAATAACTGGAGTTACATAAATAAATTAACGCACATCTTTTCATTTGATAGTGATCATTTAATAAAGTTATTAAAAGTCTAAAGTTGACTCAGTAAATATTTCTAAAAGTCCTACTATATAATCCTCCAGGCATTGGAAGATAGAGGTGAAGACTCTGCTTGTACCCAAGCTGTCTACTGGGAGGAAGACAGACAAGGAAACAAATAATTACAATATAACATGCATTCAAGATAAGAGAAATCTAGTGTTAGGGGACCCAGGCAAGAATTAACTCTGCCTGGAGGAGCTAAAGAAAACTTTTCAGGGAGTGGTGTGTGAACTCTTGAAGAAGAAACAGAAGTGCAATGGGCAAAGTAGAGGGAGAAGGCGTTCCATGCAGGAAATGGAATGCATAAAGGAACAGGGTGTGAAGGGCGCGTGCAGCACGGAGTAGCAAATCGTTTGGTACCTGTGTAACTTAGGGGTGTGGAATGGGAATGACTTGGAATGGAATGGAAATTGTTAGCTGGAATGATCAGGACATGATGCATTTGAGGTAAGAAGAAGACACCCAAGTGGGACTGAATGGCAATCAATTGGAGGTACAGGATAGAGGTCTGGGAAAGACGTAAGAAAGAGAGAAATACCTTCGAGGCAACGATGGGGGATATTTGGGAATGAGGGACTCCCAGGCTCTGATCACCGTTTCAAAAGGTAGTGTTTTTCTCACTTCCCTAATGGAACAACCACATGGTTGTTAAAGATACATATTCCAGAGACATACCTCTACCTTACTGAATCAGCGTCCCCAAAGGAGAAGCCTGGAAATCTGTATGTTTAACCAACACCCCAGGTAACTCTTATTATCAGGGAAGCTTGACAGACATTTCCAAAGGGAACGCCGATTCCACCTTCAGGTAAGACTCACCATCCATCTCCCCAGTCCACTCACCTGTCAGGAATGATGGCTGCCCAAAAAACATCAATGATCTTAATTTCCAATATAATAATAAAATATGACTGGACTAGCACAGAGAATGTACAGATCATTGGGAGAAATGTACACGCTAATGAAGGAAAATTTCAGCCAATTATACTCAAATGGTAGAAAAACTAGACCGTGCAGAGAGAGGAAAGCCCATGCACTTCCTCTATTAGTGCAGTGACCATGGGCGATTTCTTAGGTCTCCAAACCTATTTGCTTCTCTCCAGTTGACTATCAATTCACCAGCTGAGATCCCAAGTGCTGCTGTGGTTGGCTACAGAACAAATACAATTCTTTCAACACTTAGTTGTTGGAATTCAAAGCCAAGTTTCAAAATAAACACAGATTCTCCCCAGGCGCAGGATGCCCCTGGCAAATAGGAAAGTGGACCCTACAGAAAAGCAAGATCATGCAGTTCCTGCTGTGCTAAATGACACTGCCGCAGACTCAGACACTCAGAGAGGAAATTTCAGAGTCAAGGGCATTGTGGAGTCAAGGAACAGTCCGTGGCAAGACCTAGAGAATTAGACTGAAATGCTTTTTGATCCTAACACTTCTGTGTATAGAGGGGGTCACCTACCCCTGCTATGTCCCCCTTTTTGTTATCTGTAGAGTGAGGCAATGATAGACACCTAAGAGAGAAATCATGGAGCAAAATGATCCTCAGCAACGTCCCTAGTGCGTGACCGTCAAAGACCGATGCACATTTTAGTTCTCTCCCCCGACCCCACTCTTCCCAGTGTCCAGTTGTAGATGGCCTCAGGGGCTCCCTCTCATGCTTGGTGACACCATGTGACAGGATGTGGGAGTATTTTAAAAGTAGACTCAGCCCCTGATCTTTAAGAGCTTATAATCCTGTAGGGAAGGTAAGGCAAATACGATGATGTGCACTGACCGAGACGACAGCTAGGCAACAAGCGTTACTGCAGATCAGGCGCGTCCCAAGCCCCCGTGTGAGCAGAGCCTGGCAGAGGAGTAACCTGGGGAAATGGACATCGCTAAGAGAAGCTGAAATCTTTACCCAAAACACACACAGGGATAGTTGGTCACACCTATGCAACATCCCTCCTTAAACCTGGTGCCTGACAAAGTAGATTTTTCTGCTCATGGAACAGAAGCTTCAATCAGCTTAAGAGAGCAAAACTCAGCTACCTCCACATGTTGGGCAGCTTAAGAGAGCAAAACTCAGCTACCTCCACATGTTGTTAAATGATAATGTGCAAGTACAGCATGGAAACGGCCCAACGAGGGGGTTTTGGTGGTTGTTGCGCACGTGGCTTCCTGAAAGTGAGGGACACTCACAGGCGGGTGTTGAGGAAGTGCTGGATCCTGACTCCAATGTCAAGAATCTCAACAGCACTCTCTCCCTCCCTCCGTCCCTCCCTCTCTCCCTCTCTCTCTCTCTCTCTCTCTCTCTCACACACACACACACACACACACACACACTTTCCTTCCTGAACTGCCCTACATTGGTTGGAACCACCCTCAACATCACTGGATTGGTCCATTCTGAGCAAACCTACAGGTGCTGGAGCCCACCTGTCCCAGAAATGAAAAAGGTAAAGTCTTCTGGTTCTGAATTATTTCTTTCTGAATTGTGGTGGGTGAAAACTAGCAATTTATACTGGAGCAAAAGACTGCTTTGGAAGGAATTTAAATTGCATTAAGACTTGTGATTCTAACTGCTCTCCTCAGACAAAGTTCTGATGCTGGAGATTACAGCCCCAAAAGGATAGCTTGGCTACCCACCGGGATTACTTAAGTGCTGAAATGAAACACAAGTAGAGAAAATGCAAACTTTAAAGTTTTGTTGTAGACTATGTCCAGAATCTCAAAATATTATCTTAGAAAATAAAAATAGTTGTTCTAAATTACATCCCTTGATATTTTATGTTTTATTCTTATTTTTTGTTTTGTCTTAAATTTTTTTTTTTTCTGAGAGTCTCACTCTGTTGCCCGGGCTAGAATGCCGTGGTGTCAGCGTAGCTCACAGCAACCTCAAACTCCTGGGCTCAAGTGATCCTCCTGCCTCAGCCTCCCGAGTAGCTGGGACTACAGGCATGCGCCACCATGCCCAGCTAATTTTTTCTATATATTTTTAGTTGGGCAATTAATTGCTTTCTATTTTTAGTAGAGACGGGGGTCTCACTCTTTCTCAGGCTGGTTTTGAACTCCTGACCTTGAGCGATCCTCCCGCCTCGGCCTCCCAGAGTGCTAGGATTACAGGCGTGAGCCACCGCACCTGGCCTTATCTTAAATTTTTAATTAAGTAAATAATGTTAGTTAGCAAAATGCATTTACTTGAGAATATTTGAAAAATACCTAAATGAACAAAGAGCTGGGAAAAACTATAAGTTAAAGGAAACCACAATTTACATTTTGCATATTTCCTTCCAGACTTTTTGTTATACATAATTTATGTAATTGAGACCATACTGTAGGTTTATTTTCAGATGCTGCTTCTTATTAGTAATACAACATAAGCACCTCTCTGGTGTATTAAAAATTGTTACACATTAGCACAAAAGCCTCTTGGTTAGAATGAAGAAGGAAGTGGACTTAAAAGGGGTTTAATGCCCTTTGTGTTGGGAACAACAGGGATTGCCACAGGAAGCTCGAGGCGAATCCACAGAGAGGCCCAGAGCCCCAGCTGCAGTCTGGGGCTGGAGAAAGAGGCTAGACTCAAGCCGCCATTGCTCAGAAAGAGAGGCATTCGCTATGACTGAAAGAAACCACGCTGGAGTTCACAAAACTGGAATTTCACAGCCAGCTTCCAGAAGGCACAAGACTTAAAATTATCCAAATTCAATCTCTTCATTTCATAAACAAGAAAAAACTGGATCCATAATAATAGGGTGGGCCGTGCGAGCCCCACAGAGGGGAAGCCTGTGGAAGCCCCGGAGCGTGTTGATGTTCTTTCGTCTGCATCTCCTGCCTCTTCTTCCGCTTGCCTTCTCCACAGCCCGTGTTGGCACAGAAGAGGGCCAACGCTTGTTACACCCGTCACGCGGGGGGATGAGGCTCAGATGGTGAATGGATGTGGACACTCTTGGTGAGCTGTAAAGTGGCAAAATAGAGTAAAGGCTTTTTTGATGATGATGGTGGTGGTGGTGGTGGTTGTCTCCTACCTACTGAGGCTGAAGAGGGGTTCAACCTCCTTTACCTCATTTATTTATTCATACAACAAATGTCATCGCGTGTGCCAGGCACTGGGTCTGGGCACTAGGGATGCAACAGGGAACACACGGATAAAACACGTTTGGAGTTTACATTCGAGGGGAGACACCACCAGTGGACAATACAGTAATTTGCAGAGTCTGGTAGTTAATGATAAGTGACAAGAGGAATAAGTACACAGAGGTGCGATGCATGGTGCTGGGGTTGGGGGTGAAGCGTTAGATGGGGTGGCCAGGGAAGGAAGCCATGTGCATGTCTGGGGACAGAGCATTCTGGGTATAGGGAACAGCTGGGCAAACGCCCCGAGCTGGGAGAGTGCCTGTGCTCTTTAGGAGCAGCCAGCAGGCCAGTGTTGCTGGAGTGAAGTGAGCAAGGGAGAGAGGGAGGTGAGGTAGACAAAGGCATGACAGGGAACTAGTTCATGTGCAGATGTGGAAACCAAGTCACCGCGAGAAGGCGGCAGAGCGGTGATCGGACTTCGGTTTTAAAAAGGATCCCTCTGGCTGTGTAAAGAATAGACTCAAGGGAAGTGATAATGGGCAGGAGAGGGTTAACTCACCAGGCCTGGGTTGCTCAAACCCCAAACCCCGAACATTCAGAGGGGAAAGAAAAGCCTGAGGGTGGTCTTCGCCCCCCACACCCACACACAGTGAGAGCCACAGGGAGACCAGGTAGGAGGAACATGCGCTATCCAGGTGAGAGAGGACGGTGTCCTCTGCCGTGATGTCGTCCCATCAGTGTT
This sequence comes from Lepilemur ruficaudatus, assembly GCA_963574885.1. NCBI lineage: Eukaryota > Metazoa > Chordata > Mammalia > Primates > Lepilemuridae > Lepilemur > Lepilemur ruficaudatus. The sequence continues at coordinate 2,522 of CAUYRT010040739.1, read as the reverse complement.
CTGGGGATCCCTGTGGAATCTTTTGAAGGGGAAGATACCGCTCATTAGTGACAATTGATGTAGTCCAGGATCTCTTTCCTAAACAGCTAATTCTGGTCCCATCTGTCAGAAAAGCCTTTCTGCTTTTTCCTCAGCAAAGCAGTTCTCGAGAAACTTGGTGACTCTACGGTGCCAAGAAAAAACACCCAGATTCCTTGTTTCTCTGCTGGTGTGAGCCAGCAGCCTGCATCAGGCAGTGGATGCAGCTGTCACGGGGACAACTCAGGAAGCCTGTGCCACTCAGATCCACCTCTGACCCCCCTCCCCAATGGCCATCAGTCACACCACCGTCATCCCAAATGGGTGACAAGACACTGGCCTCGGGAAACTTGGGAGAGCATGAGAAAATCGATTCTGAAATTTCTACTTGAGTGGGGAAATAAGACCACTTCTGTATATTCCAGGTCATTTTGTTTGTTACAATTTTTTACCTGGAATATTCACAACAGCAATAGGGGTATATTAATGAATTGTGCAATAGGCTTTGGGATGAACCACAACGAGTGTTTGTGGATGCTGCGCAGGCCTTTGTGCAGAGCGCGTGTTCTGTAGCAGGGTGCGGGAGGAGAGCACAGTGTGCTCACACGGCTGTGAAGCTTTGCAGAACTCAAGGGTTTTCACAAACAGGAGAGTAAACATTTTCTCTAAGGAATTCAGTATGTGTTTAGAAAACAGAAGGCAAGAGCTAACTCTATTAGGAGACATCTGCTTCCTCGGTTCTTCAACTGCTTGGATTATGGCTCCCGCCCACCCAAAAGGCAAGGGAAAGGCACGGACTGAGAACTCAGCCAGACCTTGGGTCAAAACCCAGCCCCACCACTGGTGTGTAGCCTAAGCCTCCCATTCTTCGTCATTAAACACGGGTTATGCAACCTGCCTCCAAGCATCAGTGTATGAGGTTTAAATAATATACGTCTGGCACCCGGCATATAGTAGGCACCTAATGCATGTTCACTTTCTATTTCTAGGTATTCCATGTACTCATAAATAAATAATATCAATAATATCAACATAATCGAAAGGAGAAAAGAAAACAGGAGACTTGCCCCAGCCAGTGGGAAAGTCTGTCTTTAAACTACACCTCTTGTGCTCACAGAGCCTAGTGAAGAGGATCTCCTGCCTAGGAAAACCAGAATTCTATAATTTCTGTTCATGTTTTTTGCCCCATAGTTAATTCTCAGTGGTACGCATGGCCTGGCCATGTGGAGGTCTGTGGCCAGCACTCTGACTGGTCAGGGCCATGCTGTACTAGAGGTTAAGTATTTTACCATGCCCCTGATTTATGCCAATAAAATGTGGATAGCTGGAGGAGTAGAATATCCTTTGCTTCTTGGAACACCTGAATAAGTTTTCGGCTATGCAGAGGTAGCCCTGTAAATTAATGTGAGGTGGGAAGTTCAGAGCTCCACTCACATGTGAGGAATTGATGTTTTGAAGACAGGAAGCAGAGAGGAAGAGAGGCTATCCAGGGAGGAGAAGGCCTCAAAAGATCCTTCTTTTGAGGCCTTCCAAGATGGACGAGATGGCCACTGATCAATGCCTCTGGTGGGGAATGGGGATGGAACCTCCAGAGACTGATGTCTAGTATCCAAGGTGAAGTTCTTACCTGTGCCAAGTTATACGGCAGCTCTTGTTGTTTCAAACTTTCTGTAAATTTCTTTACACACAAAGTCTCAGTAGCACTCTGAGGGAAGAAAGTTTTCGAAGTAGTTTCCAGTCGGGGACGAAGGAAGCCGACAAGAGAAAACCTAAAGCCATGTTATCAAGCTGGACACAGTGCGGACTTACCAGGAGACCAAGAGCTCCCTGGAAATCTCCTGGGATATTAGAAGGAGTACCACATAGAGAGTGCGGTGGGGGCTTAAGTGATCTTATTTGGGACTGAGACAAATGGCCACTCCAAAAGTTGGAGATGTTTAGGTGGAGAACTCTGGAGTCTGTTTCAATACAGTATTTTATTTTCTTAATTGCACTTAGCCAAAACAATAAAATCACTTGCAAATAGTCTTTCCATACATCTGCCTGTGCGAATGCAAAAGATATATACCTACTTTCGACTCCAAAGGGTCTATTGTGATAACACAGAGGCTTTGGCAGCCTGTATCAGTACCTTGGGGGCCCCTTGGGGGTTCCAAAAGCTGAAGTTCAGAGAACACCTGTTTGGTGCACAGACAAAGGGCAGGTCCTCCTTGCTCTTTTATGAGTAGCTGGACGAGAGATCTTAAAAGCAGTGACTGCTGAGTCCGTTAGCAGAGTCTGCAGGCTCTTGAAGTCCCCCATGCCCGAGCCACTCAATTCTAGTTCCGGATCTTCCTTCAACTCCAAGTGAAAATGTTCAATCCGGGGGCTCATGTCTTGCCCCTCAGTTTCCCCCATCAGATTTCAGGAAAGAGTTTCAGATAGAAACGTCAGTCAACCAGGGGAAAGCATTCACGGGCAAAGGGTAAGGCATCTTCAGCAGTTTTAGAACAAGTAAAAGAGGC